>APFE031372835.1:0-22024 GCA_000404065.3 Pinus taeda
ATGTTTTATTGTTATTGATGCTGCTATATTGATGATCAACGTAGAGGAGCTTATGTATTGTGTATGTTTTCCACAATAGTACATGATCAGGATAATCTCCATTGAATATGTGTTAAATTATTCAAAATTTCTACACTAACTAATAAAAAAATGATTTATGTTCTAACTCTTAAGTGGGTCATTTGAGTTTTTGATAGTTAATCTTGAGAATCAACTAAGTTTAAGTTGTGTAGTGACTGAAATATTCAATCTTATTTTATAATCATAGACATTGTACAAGTTCCTATCTTCAAACATTTAATGATTGCAATGGTTTTGTTTGTAAATAATTACACCAAACAAAAAACTATCAAGAGCATAACCTATATGAAAATAGCACAAAGATAAGCTTCTCAATTGCTTGGAAACAAGTATAGATGTGCTCGATGATGATTCAAAAAAGTTAATTTATGAATTATTTCCAAAGGTACAAAATTTAATGCAAATTCATTATTGGGTATTTGTGTATATGTATATGGGATGGAATTGGAAAGATGTTTTTGTGGGTCTTTTATAATTCTTAGTATGTTGTCTCCTAAATATCCTAAGTGATAGAGTGTAAGGAAATAGTTTAGATTGGATTCTTTTTATAAATTCATTGATTTTTTTCTACCTTTCACACTTGTATCTTAATTTAATTTATTCTGTTTATGAAATCCTTACAGAGATTTTTCTCATCCATACTCTCAAATTACTAAATTTTTGGTTAAATATCATAGAAGGATAGGAGACTAATAAGAATATTGAGATATAAAAGATCAAGATTGATAAAATATTTGGAATATGCTAATGACAATGGTATAAGTGTAATATTTTTATTCACGCATATGAGGGATCAAATCTTATGTGTCACAAAATGATAAATGGTGAATTTGGAAAACATCCAATATCAAGAGTGCGCTGAAGCTACAATTACTTCTAGGTGCCATCACATTCACACAAAAAATACTAAAATAGTACAATAGGGTTTCTCCAAATGACTTGGTTCTTTATGCGAGAACAATTGTTACTAATAATGTGAAAGACACGAAAGTTCCAAGTTATTTTGAGCATTTTGAAGTCAAGTAATGTATCTCTATATGTTTGTGACAATAGGTTCTATATAGAGGCACTTAATCAACTCTGTGAATCTAATGATAATTTTAGGTTTATAATCATGGATGATAATTCCATATATTATTTAGTACCTAAAAAGGTAACACTTTTCAAGTGATTCACAAATTCATTATTGATGTTCCAAGAAAACATGGACGAGAAAACATGGAGGAGGGGGAGGGTTAGCCTTGCATTGCAAATGTCTTTGAATGGGGAATTTTAAAATTTTGATACTTATGTAAGGAAGATAGTGGATTTAGAAACTCAATTATCTGGTTAAACCAATGTTTCAAGTTTGATTTTGGCTATATTCATAGGTTTTAAAAGACAATTAAGTTGGTCTAACATGCTTGATTGTTGGATAAAAGAGAAGATTCTAAATTTGGTTGATGTATTCTATGGGGGGAATAATAGTCTCAACAAAATATTTTGATGAAATATCATTCGAGATACTATCAAAAAAATTAAAATTTATACAAGAGAAAGATCTGATATGAAAATACTTTGCGAATATGAGCCATAATATAGGAAAATGTGTTTTGAGGGTTGAAGACACTATTAAGAAACTAGAAATGAGTATTGTTGAAACCTTGATGGTATGGGAGAATTTTTTTATTAATATTTACATCTTGAAGAAATGAGTGACTACATAAAGGTCTTACAGAGTATTTGAGTAAAGATCAAGAAACTGGTCAAACTAATGTCGAGGATTTACCTTCACTTACCGAGTTGCGAGTTTACAAGGAAACATGTTATTTGAGAGGTTTTCAAATGGGTGCTTATGTTACAATCTTGATTCTTTTACCAACAAATCGAAGGAGGGTTCTCAATTTTTTTTGGATTTGGTCATATTAGTGGCATAGTTTCTTCAATGAGTGGATATGAGGAATTTTGATAAGTAGTTTGAAGACAAAGGTGCTTATGAAGATCTAGAATAGCAATTAATTCATTATCATCTCTAAGGATGTTCAATGCAACTTCAAGTCGAGATTGGGTTAACCCATTTCTTTCCATTTCAGATTTGGAAGCATGCGGTTAGTTTCATTTTTTATTTAAATGCATTTTGATCTTTAGTTAAATCATTTTTAGATAGATACCATGTGGAGCTTTTTTTTAACTTGGGGAATAATAGGTTCATCATATTAGAAAATTAGTTAATTTTTTTTTTTAATTTTTAGTGCATTGATTTTTGTGATTGTTCATTATATCACAAAAGAATAGTTTCCTATGGAAGGTTTTAATTATTATAATCACTGCATAAAATTTCAACATTATTTTTTTTTATTCAAATTGATTTTGTGTTACTTGGATGGTTGATTGTTCTTATTACTTATGGTAAACATAGATCTTTGTGGAGTTTGTAAAGATGCTTATTTAAGGGCTTGGGGAATATCACTCTAGAAAAGGAACAAGTCTCAATGTTTTCAAATTTTGCTGAATGAAATTTTGCTGAATGAATTGATTTTGATCAGTGCAATTTCTAGGAAAAATATGCATTTTAACTTAATTCAAAGGTTGTATATCACCAATTTCCATGTTATCCAAGAGCTACCTAATGTATTTGGAAGGTTAATGTCATTTAGTGTTTTTAGATTTTCTAAATGTGCAGGCATGTCAATTCTTCCTCATTCCATTTGGAAACTTTAGAAACTAGAATTTATTGATAAATCACTGAATAGTTCTATGAAGAACCGTCCCATGGAATTCAATTATCTATGAAGTTAAAAGACGCTAGAAACAAGGGATTGATATAGAATGAAAGCGATACCTAAACCAATAACCAAATTAATATACTTAAGACATGTACTTTATGATGAGGGAACAAAATAACAATGGAAGGTTATCAAATCTTATTCATAGCCTAATATCATAGTTTAGGTTATTAAATAATACTTTAATTTGAATGGTCTTGAAAGTAAAAAATGTTCATGATAGAAATTTTACCTACTTTAACACCCTAAAAAGAAAATTATCAATGTTGGTCAATCATGCACAATGTGAATAGAACTGGGGATTTTTTCTAATATTTGATTGAGTTATAGGTATTATTATCCTAAAATTTAGGTATCTTATGATTTCCCAAGATGTTTCAAGTTTTCTCAAGAACTTTTTATATACTGCTATATCTATTCTTGCCTTTTGATCTCATCAAGTATTTTGAAAAATAAAATAGTAATTAGTGGTTTGGAACTTCATATTTTGTGCCCTATAACTAAAAGTACTTATTTCTAACACAATATTCACTTTTGGATTGGTTGTTATTTGTTTGAAAGAGTTGATTATCTAAATTCAAGGAATGCAAAGGGTCGCGTCTAGTGTTAGCTATAACTAAGTTCCTAATATTCCATACACAAATAATATCAAACATATTAATATAGAAGCAATGAACATCCATTAGAAAAAGATAAATTCCTCACCATTGGATTTATGTTTAAAAAATCAATGCCCAGCTAAATACTACATTTTTGTCACAAGTACTTAAAGTGATTAAATTATATTGTATTTCACAATTATATTGAGAAGGGGGTGAATTAGTATAATCACAATTTTTACTTATTTAAAATCCATTCAAACATCATAAAAAAATATTCTCATCAATTGAAGTAGTAACACAAGATATACATGGAGATCCTTATGGGGGGGGACATAGAACTTCTTTATATAAAATATCTTGTAGGAAGAAATGTGGTGTTACATCAATTTGTAGACACTAACCTATAAGATACACCAATACCCTTTTTCTTTGTAGTCACCAACCAACTAGAGATAACAATCCCCTTTGATGCTATGCAAGAACCAACCTATAGGAGACACCAATCCCCTCTTTTTCTTCATAGGACCCTACCTATATGTGAGACAAATTCCCTATATTGCTTTGTAAAGACAAGCATACATGAGACACCAATCCCCTTTATTGTTTTGTAGGTTCTTACCTACAAGATACACCAATCCTATCTACGACCTCCTGGGCACAAACTTGTAGGAGACACCAATCCCCTCTGCTACTTTGTAAGAACCAATCTATAGGAGACATCAATTATCTCTACTACTTGATTTTCAATCTGATATACTCTTCTCCTCACTGCATCTCAACAACCTACTTTACTCTCTCTTATAATTTGTAGTTTCTTTTCCACTATCTAATTCTATGTTAGTGCATCAACAACTTACTCCTCTCTCTTAGTTCATGAAGACTAATCTCACATTTCACATCACTATAGTACTTCAATATAGACCATTATTGTTCCACACTTCAATGTTAGCCATACTTTCTTTGCTAACCACTTTCGCACTTCAATGCATTAATTGTTCATTCTCACTCTTTGTCATACCTAGATACCTCAAAGACTTATAAAGATTACAGGGTACCCAATTTTTTTTTTCTTTTTACTAGATTGAAAATAACCTATGACACCACTTTGTCACATACACCTACTAAATTTATCATAAGCGAACTTATTAAAACTTGATTTTCATCTCTCATACATTATTTCAAACACTTTACATGTACACATTTCTTCAAATACTTTGTATACAACCATTTAAGTAGGTTTTTTTTCTTGTAGAAATTTTATAAAATATTTTGTATGAAATCAAATAAGAAATATTGCTTTTTTTCCACTTGTAACATACTAACTAAAATATACTACTCAATCACACAACTTATGATTTCTTTATTTGAGTTATTTTATCAAATAATTTATATGCAAATTGTAATAAAACACCTTTAAAAAACTTCTTCAAATTATTTGCATGTAAATAATCATAGATCAACTATAGAAATACTATTGTACAACTTTTATAGCATACAAAAATACTATCCCCATACACAAAACAACATTTTCATTGGGGCATTTCATCAAAAAGTTTGTATGCAATGAATTATTAAACCAATTAGGTATTTATTCAAATACAATGCATGAAAACTAATATAGAAAATTCCTTTGGGATTATCTCCTAAATTATAGCAATCAAAGTTTTAAAAACTGAACCATATTATCATTGACAATTCCCCTCAATATTGTCCAAGTTTCAGCCTCTAGAACCTTCTAGATAAAAATTTATAATAGAAATTCTAGCACGACTTGTTTGATGCGTGATTTTAGGAGCATCCAAGAAGCTTAGATTCCTCTAATAATATCTCCTAAAATATCACGACCCAAGATCTAAAATATAGATCAAATTAGGAAGGCCAACTTCCTCTAATCGTATTTCCTAAATTTTTGGGACCGAAGATCTAAAAATTAGACCAAAGGATTAGCAGGATTACCCCTCACTCTAGTCCAGGTTTTGGATTTTGGAACCTCCTAAAAGAAAATTTATAGTATAAATACCAACATGGTATGTTTAAAGAAGCATTTGTGAAGCCTATCTTCCTTCACCAGTGTTGTTACAAAATTTGATACATATGAAAAGTTACATCCAAATAGTAGCTCAACGACATTTGTGATAAATTAAATGAAGGTAAATTCATGTACATATAAACTTGTTGAAAGAAGCAATTAAATAATCATTATTGACTAAACTATCTATATCATTAACATATAAATAAATATTTATCTTTTACAACTAGAAAATACTAGAAATAGAAGTAGGGTGAGCCACGTTTCACCCCACTGTAGGCTCATTTGTGCTTCAATTTTTCTCACACCTGGACACCTTGTGCTAGATCTTCATGCCTTGAGGGAAAAACTAAACTTATGGATTTATAACATTTTTTTAAAACCATATTTAACACAAAAATTGAAGGTCACTCTCCTCCACATGCAAGAAATAATATCAGTGTTCAACCTTTCCATTCCTTGACTAGACCCATAGACATTCACAAATGACAATGTAGGTATGCACAACAAAAGTGAATCCTTGATATTTTTAGTCTCTAAACTATCTCTTGTTCAATTCTCTTTATGCCACACACAAATAAGACAATTCCTGGTCCTTAAATCTATCCAGGCTAAGAAAAACAATTACAACACATTTAGTCACTATTACTCAAGTTATCACTAGTTCTCATGCCAATTCGAACTTATGAGTGAGAGAGAGATATATATTAAGAGAGAGTAATAAAAGAGAGAAACTATCAGCTTAAGAACCAAGAAGAATAACCTCTTGATTGTTCCTCCCTCTTATTTTTATACTCACACCTTGACCCTTCTTCTTCCCAAACTTTTAGCTTCTTCGGAAGATGAACCATCACATCAAAGGGAATTATTCACCCAAGGTATATTTTTTCTCTTAAGCCAATTTTTCCCCATCCCCAAGGCATCATAATATGTTGGTTCTCCCCTTTCTTCATCTCCAACATTTTTATTAGTAAAAATAAACATTAAATCATATAATATAGTTTGACATCATAGAATCAATGTTGGAATCCCAACATTATATGTTCTTAATTACATTACAAAATTTTGGGTAATGAAAAGGGTATCATAATCCCCTCCATTGTTAAAGAACATTGTCCTTGGTGTTCTACTTTCTGTAGAACCATTCTACGAAGAAGAAGGACTATGAAAATTTCATATCATTAACATTTCCCATATCCTTAGTTGCCACTTCAAGCAATTAAACTCATTTTTCATGGTCTAGTTACCTCTATACCTCCTATAATTCCAACACATTCTTGTTGTTGGACCAAAGAGCACACTCATAGGGGGGTGAATCGGTGTGGCAACAATTTCATTATTTAAACTTATTTGATCAATTAAAAATTATCTAGTAGCATACCATAACCATTTGTAGTATATAAATAAATAGAAAAATGCATCAAGAAGCCATCATCACATCAATTATTCATTAAGAAGTTGTTATTGCATCAACACAAGAGGAAACAAGCTTTTATGTGGAAACCCTTGTGGGAGAAAACCATAAAATCTTCTTCTTCTTCAATTAATTTTATAAATTTGTAGCAACTTATTTTATAGAGACCCCTACCCCCAAGATATGTGAGCAACTACTTTCTGTAAGAGACAACCTGATTGAGGCTCTAACCTTGAAAATGTGCAAGCAACTACTGACTATAAGCTACAACCTGATTGAGGCACAAACCACTGAGATGAGAAAGCTTTGAATTGCTTCAGGCTTCTACCTAATTAAGGTACAAACCTCATTGATATGTAAGATTAAACTTTCTATAGGCTCCAACCTATTAAGGCACTAACCTCAATGGAGGAACTCACCTCCTTATTTAACTTCTTGTGGACCTTTTTTCAAAATCCTTCAAAGTCGACCCACCTACTCTTCAAACAATATAAATCATCAAATATAATATGAAGTTAGTGTCATACTTACGTTAAAAAACCATCATACCTTGTCCATAATGTATTCCAACCTCTTCAATAATCTACTCACATATAACCCTTCTCCGAACCTATTCTTACCATATACCAAAACCAATTGCAACTTGCTCAAAAGCTCCCAAAAAACATACAATTTATGTTGAACATCAAGAAAAGATCATCATGGCTTTTCATGCCTTAAAAATTATTTATCGTTGAACCTTGATCACCATGATTATACTAGAATTTGGATTAGAAATGAACCTAAAAAATCCCAAAAATCATAAATCAAATTAATTATTCTACAAAATGGCCCTTTTAAGGCACATTTTACAAAATGGACACAATCAAGCGATGCTTCTACAAAAAGCACAACCCCTCCCCCCTTATTTGTTTTACAAAATGAAATTCATGGTAAAATAAAAAATATATTTTCACCAAAGGATCGTCGAGGCTTGAACCTAGGTCTCGGCTAACACAACACAAGTTTGCTACCAACTAGACTATTTGATTAAGCTTGCGACAATTTTCTTTCAAATAAATTTTGTTAAGAGATAATTGGCTTTGAAAGGAAGGTTGTGGGGTCTAATATGATCAATGTTCAATCTATGCCTTATATCCATCCATGCATCATATTTCAAACTATGTGAAATTATGGGAGTTCATCCACCAATCACATTTTTACAACTTGCAACCATATAGGAGTTGACTTAAAAAGAGGCAAGGATGTGGAACAATCTCGTAGTTAGTCCTCATCTAAACTTACATATCAATCGACATTGTGCTAGTTCCTGTTGGAAAGTTAATTCTTTTATACCACTTGTTGTACATTTTATACTACTGGTGGGGAGAGGGAGTGAATCAGTAGTGTATGGATGAATCATTTTTAACCTATTTTTACTTTTCTCTCATAAACCCAATTCATTTATTCATTAGCAACATAGTATGTGAGAAGATCTAAATATAAACAAGAAAACCACATGAGCAGCTATAACATAAGAAAATAAATATGAGTAGGAGCACAAAAAAGCGCATCATCTCACATAGAGACAAAAGATATAAGGTGGAAACCCAAAGGGTAAAACCCGTCATTGGATGTAATGTTTCACTCTTCTTCTATTATTATAAAAATTGTTGTTTTACATATGAACTGGCCACCACTAGTGTGCAAGTCACAACTTGCCAATCACGCAAGACACTACTCGCTCCAAGCCACTACCTGCATGAGCTTTCCAAGCCATCACCTTCTAGAAGTCACCACTCCCTCAAATTTGCAGGTCATCACCTGGTAGAAGCCACCACTCCCAATAAGTATCCCCTAGCCACCACTGGACTCTCCAACAACTACTAGACAGAAGCCACCACCCCCATGTTCTCAAGCATCTACTTGAAGGATGTTACTACCATTAGATAAAATTTTAGGTCTAAAATGGGCATCATAAGGAATATTATAAAATAATAGTGGATATAATAAAATAATATAATATTACATCATCAAATTTTAAAGGGAAAAAAGAAAAAACTACTTTTTCAACTCGTATTTTCAACTTATCTCCTTATGGTTTTACTCAAATTTCTCGTGGGATCACTCGTTTGATGCATAATTTAATTCATCATCCAAGGAGTACCCATGTTGCATACTTTAAATGGACCCTGCTACATGAAAAATGAAAAATACATGTAAGCATGTGTTTGCAAGAACATTTTTCATGTATTTCTCATTTTTCGTGTGGTAAGGTCCATAAAAAATTTGCAACATGGATACTCCTTTGATAAGGACTTAAATTATGCATCCAATGAGTGCTCCCAATCAAAATTTGAGTAAAACTGAAGGGAGATAAGTTGGAGTTGAAATACGAGTTGACATCATCATCTTGAATCCTATTGGATCCTATAAATTTTATTTTGGTTGTAAATTTTTGTTTTGACGCCCATTTTAGACCTCAAAATTTCTCTAATGAGCATGAAAATGGAAGCCACTACTTTCCTAACTAAAGGCCCCAACCTGCAAGCTCTCCTATGGACCACATTTCATAATGTTTTAGACTGAATCCATTGCTCTCTCCAATCAAACACTTTTGAGCCACATTTTGTCCATTTTCATATTGGACTCACAATATCCTCTATGTTCATACAAAAATACAATCTTCATAAAAAACTCTACAACACGATGAATCTGTCCTTATACAATAAACTTAACATCATACTCAACAAACCAACATAAAAACACTCATCGACTCAGTAGCATACATACATCAACCTACAAAATCACTCATCCATAGACATATTGATTACATATAAAATACTCCGACTCAAACTACTACAACAAATCATTACAATCCTCTCACATATAAGCTAAAACAATATATATACTGGTAACAATTAAATATATAGAAGCTACTAAATAATATGCAATCCCCACAATCACAAACATGTCAACAACTCCATATAAATTCCATCACTCTAACTCTACAGACAATTTGTATTATGCCATGAGTTCTACACACAACACAAGCTTTGTCTCTACAATTGATCCATGTGCACTTTTCTATAGGAGTATCAACCATCTACTATGCCAATATCACTCCTCTCGCCATTATCTCTCAATTCTCTACATTACCTCTCTCGCACAACAAAACTAACTTGTTCAACATGAATTTATATCCTATAAATAGTTGATCTGAATTGATTAAACAATAATAGCTTAGAGATATGGAGAGACAAACACTCTTGTTCATATTCTGGTAGTTTCCTCCTTAACTTTATCATCCATCATTTTCATTCAATGAAAGACTTATCCTTGACTTAATCACCTTATATAATGAAGGCCAACTCAATTCGACTCTCTCCACCAAATACCATGTGAAAAAATCATAGTAAATGCTCATATAACTAATTGGAGGGTGCAAACAATGCATGAAATTCCACTCATAGGTAGCAACACACCTTCTACACTCATGAAGTGTGTTATAACATAGGTGACAAGCTTCCTAGGGTGAGTTAAAACACGGGTTGTCCTCTTATCAGTTACATTACTCTTTTCTTTTGGCCAGACCTTTGTCTCTTTGCTCCAAGACTTCTAGAAGTTGTTCATCATCCTCTGTAAGCATTTCTAGAACTTGTATAGCCTCTACAAAGATCAAAGCCACCCCAGATATATGTCATCAATAATTGCAAACGTTAGAGACAGCTAAGATACATGTTATCAATCTATGATCATTATGAAAAATCCTCCAAGTCTATTGACGTCAATGCCAACACAATTGACTCCACAGTTGACTCCTTAGGAAGACATCCTAGGTTGAAATCAATGCCAACACCGTGAGGCCAACATTCCCAACGTGCTCCCCTTTTGGCATTGGTGTCAACCTACAAGAAAAACACCAAACTGATCTCTCTGCATCTCTAAATAATTGGTCTCAATCTTTCCTAAGTGGTTGTATCACTCTCCCCCTTTGATATCAATGGAAAAGGGCAGACAAGTATGGTTGAACCACAGGTTGAACACTTCTGATATCAACTGATATCGGGATGAAAAATAATCAATTCCTCATGTTGACATGCCAACACCCTGCCAACAAACCAACAAGTCAACACCATGCCTTTATGCCAATACCATGCACTTCCTTCAACTGCTAGACTATACATGTTCCCCTAAACATGTAATGGGGATGAAACCATCTATTCCATGCTACTGTACATTTTATCTACTCCTGCCAATGTCTTCTTGTCACATACAAGAGGCTACTCTTCATGGACCAATACTCCAACTTTGACCCAATGATATGCAATGAAGGTACAATGCTTCATAAGTCTAATGGATGGAAATATGAATGATATATCATGGTTGTATATTGTTTCCAAATAACAATTATATGTCTTTGAATGTGACCTTCTCTGAGTAGAATGAGGATAATTATGTCCTTGCTAATATTTCTCATTATCACCACAGAAAGTTCAGGGAAGCCATCGAAATAGATAAACATGCTACCAACAATATGAATAGAGATGAGGATTGGAAAATCAACAGAAATTGGATCCCTGCTCTCTACTTGATTTTTTCTTTTTTAGTTTATGCCCTATGCCTCCTTAGTTATCTCGTTTTCGTTTATGTGTGTGTATACATACATACATACATACATACATACATACATACATATAACATATATACACATATATATATATATATTATATATATATATATAATATATATATATATATATATATATATCTTCCCCTTTTTATAACTTATTATTATTATTAATTTTATATTTCATTTGTATTAATTTGGTTATTTATAATTATGTTTATTATTTTTAGTTATTATTAAGGAGCTACTAATATTTTTTATTTACTTATTTTTAATTTAAATTTTCCTTATGGTTATTTTTTATTTATTAATATTATTTTATTGTATTAGATAATTAATTTTTATAATATTATGTAAATTAATAAATAATTATTTATAATTTAATTACTTATAATAATGATTTCAAATTATTATTTATAATTTAATTGCCGCTTAATTATATTTATTATTCTAATTTTATTAAATAAATAAATAATTATATATTTATAACATGTATTTATCACTCTCTCCCCCTTTAACATTAATGGCAAAGGGAGGGAAAGTATGGCTAAATCACAAGATGAACACTATTGATATCAACTGATATGAGAACACAAAATGATGAACTCTTCATGCTAACATGCCAACACCATGTCAACAAACCAACAAGTCAACATCATGCCTTTATGCCAACACCATGCACTTCCTTCCACTGCTAGACTAAACATGCTCCCCATAAACATGTAATGGGGATGAAACCATCTTTTCCATGTTGTTGTACATTCTATCCACTACTGCCAAAGACTCCTTGTCACATACAAGAGGCTACTCTTCATGGACCAATACTCCAACTTTGAGCCAATGATATGCAATGAAGGCACAAGGCTTCATAAGCCTAATGCACGACAACATGAATGATATATCATGGTTGTAAAATACCTCCAAACAACCAATACATGTCTTTGAATGTTCCAATGTGATAGGAGATGATGCAGAGATAGGGTGTTGCAGTAGGGAGTGCAGCATTAGAACACATTCCTCGCTAAGAGGGAGCGTTAGTTTTTCTAGCATCGGATGTGTTCTAGCCACGAAATTTGGTGGGGAGGCTAGACTACATGAGATCTCCAAAACCCAAAAATCATTTGTGGAAATTCCACCCATAGATGGCTTAATTAGATTATTAACCGATTTTAAAATATTTCTTATGTCTAAACTTAAGGAATGTGGTTAATTAATCAAAATTAATTAAGCCGAGGTGAGGATTCTCTAAAAAGTCACACAGATTGATCTAGAAATGATATGAGCCATCAATTAAGATTTAATCTTGGTCATTGGAGTCTCAACAAGAAGATATAAGAAGGGATTGATGTGGTGATGGAAAATACACTAGAGACACTTAAGCAATTTGATTTCTTAGAAGATTGATTTCCAGAGTAACAAATGTCAGTTACCAGAAAGAGCTAGAGATCAAAGCAATGAGTGAGGGGCATAGATAGTGATTCGAAGGAAGTTTTCGAGAAGAGGCAGTAGCAAGAGGGCCAAGCTATCCTAGTGATGCAGTGTAGAGCTCTACACAATAGCTTCAAAGAGGGTTGTTCCATTTGCTAGAGAGAAAATCATTCTCAGATCTAGAGGTTGGGCAGATGTTCCTTCATAAATATGTTTGCTATTTCCATCGTTTTGTAGGTGGACTTCACAGGTATGAAGTGCACGTTTTACTCAATTTTTCAACTACAACCATGATCAAATCATGTTTCTTCCTGGTGCGAGGTAGACCAGTGATGAAGTCCACTGGTATGGTCTCCCATTTCCATTCCAGAATGGGTGCTGGTTGTAACAAACTAGCGGGATGCTTCCACCTTCACTAATTGATGCTCCAAACATTTGGACAAGTACTCAGCAACATCTTTCTTTAATCTGAGCCCAAAATTCCATTTCTTGATGGATGTTAAAAGTTTATGGTAACCTGGGTGGCCCGCACATGGTTTCCGATGAAACTCATCCATTATTAAGTGTTTAACAGAGCTCTAGTTAGGAATATAAATTATGTTTTTAAAGGTAAGGAGGTTATCAAGATTTATTTTGAAATCTCATTTTCCTCCTTTTAACAGAGCTTCCTTTGTTTGCTGCCAAAGAAAAGTATATTCAGGATATTTGACCAATGCCTCCTTTATAATTTCTAGAATGTTGGAGCATGCTTGGCTTATCTAAACTTCATAAATACAATGTACCTTCCTATTCAATGCATCAGCCACTCGATTTTCCTTCCCATTAAGGTGTTTCATCTCAAAATCAAACTCACTTAAGAATGTCGTTCACCTGGCTTGTCGAGCATTTAAGCTAGACTGGTTGAAGAAGTTAGTAAGGTTGTTTTGATCCGTTAGCAACAAAAAATTCTTCCCCAACAAGTAATGTCACCACATTTTAAGTGCATGTGCTACTATTGTTAATTCAAGGTCATATGTATAATATTGTTGTTCATATTATTTCAATTTTCGTGATTCATAAGCAATATCTTTTCCTTCTTGTGTCAACACTCCACCAACACCCTCTTTACTTGCATCAGTGCTAACCACAAAAGACTTTTCCGGATCTGCTACCTTTAGCAGGGATGTAGTGGTAAGTAAGTGTTTTAATCTTTCAAAACTTTGTTGACACTCTGTTCTCCATTGAAAGATGCGCCCCTTTTTCTATAAAGAGGTCATAGGAAAGGCAATTTTTGAAAATCCTTCAATGACCTGGCAGTAGTACCCAGCCAAACCCAGGAAGGATTTGATATCAGTGACATTCTTTGGGGTGGTCCATTCCATGATGGTTTTGATCTTTTCCAGGTCGACTTCTATTCCTTCTATTGATATAATGTGACCCAAGTATTGGATCTAATCTTTGAAAAATTCACACTTGCTAAATTTGGCATATAACTAGTTCTCCCGTAAAGTGTGCAACACCATTCTCAAATGTTCTTTGTGCTCTTCCTAATTCTTTGAGTATATCAAAATATCATCAATAAAAGTTAGTACAAACTTATCAAGATAGGGCTGGAAAATGTCATGCATCAAACTCATAAAGGTAGTTGGGGCATTTGTAAGGCAAAATGGCAACACTATGAACTCATAATGACCATAACGGGTTTGGAATGCAATTTTGTAAATTTCTTCCTCCTTTATCCTTATTTGATGATAGCCTGACCTTAGATCGATTTTTGAAAATACTTCGGCTCCCTACACTTGATCAAATAGATAATCAATACGTGGTAATGGATACTTTTTTTTTATGGTCAGCTTATTTAACTAATGATGATCGATACACAGTCTCAACGTTCCATCCTTCTTCCGTACAAATAGTATGGGGGTTCCCCAAGGGGACGTACTGGGGCGAATTTACTTCTTATCCAAAAGCTCTTGAAGCTGCATCTTGAGTTCTGTCAACTCATGTATGCTCATCAGGTAAGAGGCCTTGGATACTGTGGCTGCACCCGAAGATAATTCAATGGTGAAGTCAATATCCCTCTTGGGTGGTAGTCCAGGGATGGATTTAGGAAATACATCGGCAAATTCCTGAATGATAGGAATATTATCCAAAGAGGCCATTTTATTCTTAGTGTTGGTAAATCCCACTTGAGCAACATAAATTTGACAACCCTTCCTAATGCATTTTCCTAATTGACTAGCAGTGATAGGATGCAACTTTGTATTGCTCTTGATTCCTTGAAGTTCCCTTATTTGTCCCGATTCTAAAATAAAACTGATAGTTTTTTGTTTCCAATCAACCAAGGACCAACATTTTTCCATCCAATCCATTCTGGTTAAAATATCGTATGAACCCAAAGGAAGAATGTTAAGTTTCACGTGAATAGGTTGTCCCGAGATTACTATGGGCCATTGCTTTGTTTTGGCGACTACCTTTCTTTTTTCCCAAATGGCTAACTGAACTAGCCATGGTTTTGGGAATTTACAGCTCTGCAATTGACACTTTTCTACCACTTTAGGACTAACATAACATAAGCTACCACCAGGATCAAACAAAAATGAAACAGGTTGCCTAGAAATCATACCTTCACATTCAATCATGGTGGGTTGATATTCTGCTTGGTGATCATCCAGGGCAGCGTTAATTTTGGGCATGCTCCTCGCTACTTCTTCGGCAATGGATGCTTCCTGTATGTTTGCCAATTGTTCTTTTCTTTCCCTATGTGGGCAGTTTTTGTAGTAGTGTGGTTCTCTGCATCCCCAACATTGTAGCGTGGTTTTGACGGTTGACCATTACTAAATTTATTAGTTCCTTCTAACTATCTATGTTCTGAATAAGCAGTCTTGGGTTGGTTTCTTGCTCGGAATTTATTGAAAGGCTTTTGCTATAAATTTTTGTTGTTAAAAAGTTTTGGATGTCTATTTGAAATCATACCTCTTCCTTTCTTATTCAACCGTCCTTTAGCTCTGTCATTTTTATGTTTCATCTGCTGATAAAAAATGTAGGCCTTTCGCACTACATCATCCATCATTTTGGGATAGTCAAATTCGATCTTTTCCTTCATAAAATTGGGTAAGTTGTTGATAAAATGTTGGATCTTAGCCTTTTTTTTCTTGCATATAAGGCACATAGCATAGTAGGGTGATAAATCAGGCCACATATTCGTCCATGGTTAAGGTTCCCAATCTTAACTCATGGGATTCCTTGGATTTTTCATCATAGTAACGTTTAGTTAAATACTTATCTTTAAAATTCTTTTGAAATTCATTCCAAGTAACCTGCTCCTCGTCAAATTTTCTCACTGATTTAATCTCTTCCCACCAAAGAGTAGCCTTACCTCTTAGCTAATAAACTACCAATTGAGCTTTCAATTTATCCGTGTATTCATAAATATGAAAATATTTTCTCATATCAATGAGCCAAGCTTCCGCTGCCTCCTCGGATTCTCCTTCAAAAAGTGATGGTTTAATCTTTTTAAATTCTCCTTGTAATTCAGATTTCTATCTCTTTGTCTTGCATTGGTCGGAGACATTGTCTGAGTTCCCTTCTTCATCTTCCCCATGTTTTTCAAATGACTTTGCATTTTCCTCTCTGTGCTGAGCTGTTGAGCTCTTCTCCCTATCTTCAGCATTGGGGTTTGGGTGTCATTGGTTCTGTCGATTGGACAAACTTCTTAGGATCTTCTCCTATTCTAGATGGAGCCTTTCATTGTCAGTTCTTAAATTGGTCATTTGTGCTCAAAGTTGTTGCACAGTTTCAAGTAAGACTGCGTTAGCTTGACGAGACTCCTCCCCAGTTGAATCCAAATATCAGGATTAGCATTCACATAGTTTGTTCCTGGTGAATTGGGTGGACCCAGGCTCCTCTGCATTTTCCCCTTTTTGAGTGGAGGCGATCTCTTTGTGTTCACATACAGATTCACTTATTTAAATTATAGAGATCACAATCATTGTTTACATGTATATAATTTCCCAAGAGTCAGTGTTCGAAGCTAAGGCTCTGATACCATTTGTAACATCCATTTAACCATAACACATAAAAATAGAAAAAAAAATATATATTACTACCCATTAAATCATATGTTATTTCATACCATAACTTATATATAACTTAGTATATATATATATATATATATATTATATATATATATATATATATAGATATATAATATATATTATTATTATAGTTTTATATATAAGGTATGACCTGCTTGTCCGCGTGTTTTATTGCCAATATATATAATTTATTTAATATATATTTATATATAATATATCAAATAATATCCCACAGAGGCATGTGCGTATCCAATAGCATGTCTTGTTAATTAAATTTGGCATTACTGCCCACAGTCGGATCTGCCATATCGTGAGGGCTCATATGGCCTTCCACGAGATAGAAGGACGGTTACTCACCTTGGGAATTGTGATGTAGGAAAGTGTTCCCTTTGCAGACAGAGGCAACCCCTCTAACTCTAGAGTGAGTCTAGTCACAGCAAAGACAGATCAACAATTGATTTCCTTAAACAATCATCAATGGAGGCCTACCTCAAACCGGTGGTTGATGAAGTTTCGTTGCACTGCTCCAACTTCCGCTTCCTTCTCCTCAATGAGTGATCAACCTGAAACAATACAAAGAAAACACAACAAAGCACGTAACCGAGAAACAACAATGATCTATTTACTCATAAAGTCAAGAAGTCACTAGATATCAAGTAAATTACATAAAAGACATAGGAAAACATCATTAATTATATTAATAATGAATTAAGAGCAAGCTTACAACCAAGTCTTGACGTCACAAGCATTCTGAGAGGATCTAGCCAATATGTTTCTCAAGCATTCACTCTTCAATATGAATCTCCCAACATACAATGTCTCTCTCTCACTCATAAGCTTTAACACAATGTTAAGGGCACTCCACAACCTTCCACAAGCTATCAACAATCCCACACTTGTCACACCCACACCAGCTATTTATCAAACTCAAAAGCACTAGCTGCACTACTCAATCAAAGCAATTACTAACTAGCTGATCATATCAAAGGTGAGTGCTTTAATAGGAGGAGTCTCCATGAAATATGGAAGGAAGAGCTCATCCTCAAGGAAGATAGCACAAATGACGGAACTACCATACCAGAGGGGGAAGGGCGACCCAAACTATGCCAACAACCAGGTCTGGAGACATCCAGGAGGTCGACTGTTGAAATGAATTCACCCAATCTGGGCCGTCGCAGAACGTAAACTAATTATTTGCAACAGCATCGCGAGGAGGTAATGCATGCAGACTCGTCGTCACCATATACAACTCATAACCTCGCACCGGCCGGGCCTAGAAATCCGACCATCGCGGGAAACAAATGTACACTAGTGACGGAGTCGCGATGAGACTGTTATGGACATGGGAACGTCACATATATTAAGGGTTTACTCGCGACGAGGCAGAAACTTAGGTAATGAGGATCAATTTGCAGCAAAAGAGAGCATTTTCTTAATCTTTTTACATCAGTGGGAAGATATGGACATGTTGATTTGACACATGACATAGCAGAAGGACTGAGATGAGGACAGTGACAAATTACTATTTAACAGATGCCCCTACAACATGAAGCCCAAGAGAGTGGGAGGGGTGAAATGCTTTATGAAACTATCTAAACTAGAACCACCTTGAAGATCTTGCAGGCACAAGTACAACTAATATTTGTGATAGTGAAATACATATAGTCTAGGCATGGGCACAACCATCCATAGCACAACCACCCATCTGATAAGACCACAATGATGACAAAGGCATGGTCGTAGCCATCCATGAAGACTCAGGCATGGTCACAGCCATCCATCAAAGAGTCATATATGTAATCACGAACCAATCCACACAACCCGAACATATGTAATATTAGTTCAGGGTCTTGAAACCTAACCAATCAAAGTACAAATTCTATCATGTGAATAGATGTGTTGAAGTCAAACATGATAGAAAGTCACTTGATTACTGGTCGATAATGAAAACTGTTAACAAGCGCGAGAGAAACCATCAATAATGCCAATGGCTCTCAAGGTACTTTCCAGTACAATCCACTAAGTGTGAAAAATGAGCTGAATTCAAACACCCGTGGAATCACCCAATCGAAGACCAATGATGAAAGTCTGTCGTCAGGTGCGAAGAACATGTCCTTGAGGCATGCAAGCTCCAAGGTACTGAAGGGGATCTCTAGATCAATCTCCTGGATAATGAGTTGGCGTCGATAGGAAATGATCCATCGCAGGAGGGCCATGATGTTTCCCCCATCAACGACATGAGATAAGGAACAAGTGGTAGATGGTGAAACAGAATATCAGAGGAGGAGATAAGAATGTGAACTGCAGAAAGATTATACTCTTGAACATAACTGTGACATGACTCTGAAATGTGGCAACATTTTGACACCAAGGGATCGAAGGCTTGATGGAAGCAACATGGATTAGATGGAATGAGGAAAAATGACAACCTAGACCCGCGGAAGGCCAAATGATGATGTATGGATATCCCAACCCGACAACAAGCAAAAGTGTCGATGTTCAAGAGTGACTAGCTACCATAGATAACCAATGATGACTTCCAAATTTTTCCCCCACCATTGCTGGTGAGTACCCCAATTATTTTTGAAAACAAGCTTGAAGGGGATAGCATATGCTTGTAATATAAGTTCAACCTTCAGTTGAATCCAACCTAGTAATATTTTAACGAGCCCTAGGGAGGAGAAGCTTGAGTCTCGTCATGGTGACGAGTCCAATGTCATCAGGGTTTAACGAGTCCGACATAGGTAAAACTCGGAGTCTTTTTAATGTTTAGAGAGTTTGAAAAAGACACGGAAAAGAAAACTCCAGTGGGTCCATTTTCGTAGAGTTATGTCCCTCGAGCCCGAAAAAGTATAAAATAATACTCGAGAGAACTGCTTGACCATTATGATCAAGGAGTGCATTTCGTAATTAGTGACCTCAATCTGAAAGAGTAGAAAAGCGATCAAAGACACATCGTTTCGTAACAAATATTGAACCTGAAATGACAAAAGTCCGACAATATTTTCACGTTTATACGGTCAGAAAAGAGCTCAAAGTAGACCCCCTCTTATTTCTTTTAACGAGTCAAAAGGAATAACTCAGCAATCTTTTCATCTTTTAAGTCGGAAAAGAGCTTAAAGAAAACTTTGCAGAAAATGCGGACCAAGTGTATACTGACCAGCCATCATTATTTCTGCACAAAACATTACACCATAAGATCCATTCGACATAAATAGATTATATATGTGGAAATAATATCAAAAACCCCAAAACCCCAATTAAAACTCAATATAAATGAAAAAACCCATACCCTAAAGTGTAATTTCTAATTTTTTCCAAAAAACACTATAAAAAGGGGTGTGGTAATTCTATTTTTACCATTTACATTGTGCACTTTTACCCTTGGCTTTTTGGAGCATCAACCTGAGCAAAATTTTGAAGTCGATTCCAGCATCAACAATCCACAATTTCGCCTAAAACCATCTCCAAGTAAGTACATTCTTCCTTGTGCTACATTTTAGTGGTTTTTTTATGCAATTTGGTGTTAGATAGGTGATTTTAGGCAGAGTTTCAAATCTGAGTCCGCCTCTTGGTTGTCGCGGAAAGTATGCTCAGGTTAGCGACGACTGAGTGTGGTAAAATGCACCACCTTCGGGATCGTCGGGAGAGATTGATGTACTCTCGCGCTGATTGCAGGGAAAGTGAACTGTTGAACCCGAGCCATCACTGCTATTTGGGAAACAGTCGCGACGGCGTCGGAAAGATGAAATTCTTCATAATTTATGAATTTAAATTTTTAAAAAGAGTTCTAATTCATATTTCATTTAATTGCAGGGAAACATGACATTTGTATGGCAAGAAAGAACTCGCGATATCAATGATGAATAAGTGTTCAATGATCCTGGGTGCCTAAGAGCTTTACTCGCTTGTGGATTACTAAAATTCTTCCTCACTCTGCATCTTTGGGCCTAACCTGACTCGTTAGAGTTGTTGATTCGTGCTTGGAACCCAACGAATGGAAAGTTTGTCATTTGGGGCAAAGACATTAAGTTCGATGCTACAGATATCTATTTCTTGACTGGATTATCCCGTCGTGGTGAGAGGCTGATTTTAGAGGCCAACGAATCGGTGGGGAATCATTGGACATGTTGATAGCTCAGGTGTGCCCAGGGGCACGTAAATCAAGCACTAGCGGGAGATTGGCGATTCCATCATTGGAGGACCTGATTCTTCGTTCGGTTCTATTTATGATGATGAGAGTAGCAGGCTCCCAAGCCTAGCATGAGGCAATAAAGACCCACATTCGGTTCGCTCTTGATTTCCTTAACCCAACCATGTATAACTGGGCTGAGGTGGTGACCATCAGCATGAAGAGGCAGCTCACCAAATGCCGTCATGGGGAAGCGAAGCAGTTCAGTTACAGGTCTATCTTGATCCTGCTCATGCTAGAATGAGCGTCATCACTTCAGTTACAGGATATGGACTTAGATGATCCGAGACCACGGGAGACCCAGATCACTCGCTGGGCACATGTCATGCCACGAGGGGGTGGCGGTCGACCAGTGTCATGGGGGACACTATTTCGAGAGTGGCTAAATCGCCAGACGATCTTTGTCAAGAATTGGCCATATTCAGGTATGGATTTTCGCGAGTACCCCGACATGATGCTACCCACTGGAGAGAAATGGGACGATGGAGGTAAACACTCGATCACACTATTTTTGTATTTTGCCTTTTATGATGTTTTTAGAATTTTTTCATGCATATGTCTTAACGATGTATCTTACGTTACTATAGATGTGGGACCAGAGAGGCCTGTAGGACTGGCTCGGGAGGCACGGAGGGAACCACAAGGCATCATAGAGCTGGCCTTGGTTCCTCCAGCTGGCAATTCAGTGGAGACAGTAGCCCGTAATCTTGAGGGCTTGACAGAGGGGATCCCAGATTACAGGGGGATCGAAGAGGTCCCAATGGAGTATCAGATACATACAGTAGGGGTGATACCTAGGGTGCATAGACTCTTGAGACGAGTCGCACGA
>APFE031372835.1:38781-54836 GCA_000404065.3 Pinus taeda
CTATTATATTAATTGACAGGGTCATTTCAACCAAGCTTATTACATAAAAAAATAATAAAATTATATATACTACAAAATACGGAAAATGAACAACCCTATCACCTTCAATTGTCATTTTAGTTGTAGGAGATATGTTATTCATTTAGCCACTTTCTAAATTAGAATGAATCAGCAAACATAGTGAAATTTATTTAATATTCAGATGTGATCTACTTACCATGGATACATTACTAACATTAATAAATGTTGCAAGGAACTGTGTAGAAATTCCCATTGTAGATCACCTGATAATGCAATACACTAAAGCAAAATACTAGATCTACTTCTATAAAAAACTTTGCAGAAGCTTAATCAATTTGAGCAAGATCAAATGGAACACATATAACAGATAATGAGAAATCATACACATGAAACATAGAATAATACTCTGGGAACCTCAGCTAAAAACCCCAATCTCTATATTATCATACAAGTGAAAATATTCTGGATTACACAAAGCCTTAGCTTGAAAGCTATCAAACTCTCAGTACAATCCCTCAATACAGCTCACAGACTGAATAGACACAGCATATGCCTTCCCTCAATCCTCCAAACCTCCTATTTCCTTGTGTAGTTTTTCTTGGGATCCAAGGATGCCACCTGTGTGAATTCTGGCCTCATACAACTCACTAAACTCCGAAATAACTACGCAATTCTTAAGGAATGAATTCCTTTTGCATGCAGAGATATTCACAATGGAATATTCCTGCAACTGATAGTTCATTATCCCACCATATGATCTCAACTAGGTCTTTGACAGAACTGACATGCATGAGTTATTTATGAGAGAATATTCAGTTATTTGAAGTGCAGTAGTTGCATGCATGCATGCATTAACTAACTGAACTCACAATTAGTTCCTCCAATAGTTTGAACTAATCTAACTGGACTTAACTCAATTAACTGAGCTAACTAATTACAACTCATCCTTATTTCTTTAACTAGGATAAATTACTTAATCAAAGGAATAACTATTGCTTGTCCTCACATAGACTTCATGTTTGATTTTCCTCAACTAATTAACTCAAGGTGAATTAATTAATTATTTTACAAACAACTACTAAGATCAAATTCGAATTTTAATTCACAATTTTAGTTCATGGACTAACTAAAATTGGAATGTATCTCGAAATGCTATTTATAGAAATTCTATTTTTAGCACTTCTATATTTAGCATTTCTTGTTGTTATTTTCAACACTCCCTCTCAACAAGAAAGGGATTATCAGTCACCCCAATCTTGTCCCTGTGGAACTCGAACTTGCATTTTGACAATGCTTAGTCAAAATATCTGCATCCTTCTCCTTGGTCGAAACATACAGCAACAACATGATCTTCTTCACCACACAGTCTCGATGATGATGATAACGGATATCAATGTACTTAGACCTATCATGAAACACTAGATTCTCATAGAGTTTGATACAACTCTGATTATCGCAATAGACCATGGTTGGATCCATCATCTGAGCAAATAATCCCACTAGAATATTTCGCATCCAAATAGCCTCGCATGTTGCTTGACTAGCAGCCATGTATTCAGCCTTTGCTAATCTAAGTGCATCTGACCTCTGTTTCCGGTTGTACCAGGAAACTGCAACTGGACCAAGGTTGAAGATTCCTCCAGAAGTGATCTTCCGGTCTGATGGAATCCCTTCCCAATCATCATCTGTGAAGCCCTAAAGCTTCACTCCCTCTGCCCGTCTATACCACAATCCATACTGAGATGTACCTCTGAGGTATCTCAACACATGCTTTGTTGCCTTCTAAAATAGCTTGGTAGGCTGAACCATAGCTTGACTCAGCTAGTTCACCACAAAGCACAAATCTGGTCATGTGTTCACTAGATACATTAGTGAACCCACAAGCTGCCGATAAATAGTAGCAACTACTACCTCACGTGAAGTAGAATCCTCCTTCCTCCAGTTACCAGCTAGAGGAGTCTGCATTGGCTTGCACTTCTCCATGTGGAATTGCCTGAGTATCTCATTGACATACTTGCCTTGAGACAAAAATACTTCCCCATCCTTCTGCCACACTTCCATGCCTAGAAATTAGTGCATGAGGCCCATGTCTTTCATCTCAAACTCTCTTGTGAGGTCTTCCTTGCAAGACTTGATCAAATGATCATCACCTGTCAAAACCAGATCATCAACATAAAGTACAATGATCAATGGCTTACCTTCTACCATGATGTGGTAAAGGTTTGCATCTGCTTCACTCTTGGTGAAACCCATATCGGTGAAATAGATGTCGATCCCGGTGTACCAAGCATGAGGTGCTTGCTTCAACCCATACAATGCTCACTTGAGTCGGCACACATGCGACTCACGATCCAAGGTCTCAAATCCTTCGGGCTACTCAACGTACACCTCTCCCTCAATCTTCCCATTGAGGAACACGATCTTCACATCCATCTAATGGATCTTCTAATCCATCTGAGCTTATAGTGCCAACATCAATTTGATAGATGAGTACCTTGCTACAGGAGCAAAATTCTCATCCTAGTCAATCCCCTTGAGCTGTGAGAAACCACAGGCAACAAACCTTGCCATTTGTTTCTCAACACTGCCATTAGGTACTTGCTTTACCTTGTAAAGCCATTAGCAACTCACCATTGACTTGTCTTCTTGTCTTGGGAAAACATCCCACACACTGTTTCGAATGATAGAGTCGTACTCCTCTACCATAGCATCAACCCAGACTGGTTATTGCACTGCTTCCTCGAAAGAAGAAGGTTCGGTCGCTACACAGTCCCCAACTAGGGCCATGTAACTAGTGTACCACTCGGGTGATCTCCTCTATCTGCGCTGAGAGGATGGTTGCCCCACATTCTCTCACGCATCTAACATTAACCTGTCAGCTTCCATTGAGAATTTCTGCCCATGTCTGGAATACTCTGCATGAGTGGATGTCTCCACTACTGAATCCTCTACATGTGGCTGCTATGCATTAGTATGAGGCTCCTCCTCCTTTGGAACCAAAAGTTCCTCCTCTGCATGCAACTTGAGCTCCCTCTCAAGTGGTACTCACATGGCTTTCAACTCATCGAACTTCGGATCTTTGCGCACCACTGTCTTCTGGCTGGTAGGCAGGAACACCCGATAGTTGTGGGGTGTATCAATTTACCCCACAAGTATCCCCAACTCATCTGTTGGATCTAGCTTCTTTAGGGCATCTATGGTCACATGGCAATAAACTGATGATCCAAAGATCTTGAAGTGACTCACATCTGGTCGCTTCCTGGAAAAGGCCACCATTGGTGTCTTGATCCCCAGTATACGGTTCATACTTCTGTTTTGCAAGTATACTGCTCTATTGCATGCCTCAACCCACAAATGAAGTGGTAGGCTTTGGTCATGCAACATCGCTCGAGATTCTCCCACAATAGATTGATTGTTCCTTTCAGCCACCCCATTCTGCTGTGCGTTATGGGGTGTCGTCAACTCCCATTTAATTCCTTCTGCTACGCAAAAGTACTTAAAATTTTGGGAGACATACTCTCCACCATTATCGCTTTGCAAAGCTCTTATTTTCTTTCCAGATTCTTTCTCTACCAAGGCTTTAAACTCACAAAACCTTGAGAAGGTCTGATCCTTCTTTTGCATAAAGTAGATCCAACATCTATGACAAAAATCATCAATAAAAATAACATAGTACCTTTATTTAGCGGTGGAGGTTGTAGAAGATGGTCCACATACATCTGTGTGAACTCATTCTAGGATTGCTCCAGCTCTACTGTCGCGATCCTGAAAGGAAGATTTCACATACTTACCCAAGGTGCAACCTTTGCATGTATCCACTCGCTCCAGTTTTCCCTTGGGTAGTCTGGTATAAATTTGTTACATGATATTCAAATCCCTATGGTGCAAGTGGCCCAATCTTCTATGCTATAGATCACCAACATCTTTGGAACTCAATGCAGCACAATCATCTGCCTCCAACTTGTAGATATTTTTTACTCGAATCCTAATTCGCTTGGTCTGTCCAGTGACGATATGCCTCAGGAATACCTTTCCTTTACTAAAGACTACATCATAGCCTTTATCTTCTACCATAGCAATGGACACAAGATTCTTCTTCAGACCCGATACATACTTTACATCAGTGAGGGTGAGAGGAGCTCCATGCTCCCTCTAAAACACAACTGTACCTTAACCTGAAACACGGTACATTCCATCATGGCCCATCTCGATGCGCATATGGAGATCCTTCTCCTCCAGGGTAGTGAATAGATTCTTCTCACTTGACATGTGGAATGAAGATCCACTGCCCAGGTACCAAACACATTCGACCATGGATGAAACCATTCATCTGATGAGAGAGAAATCCAACTCAAACTGTGAGGCCAGTGCCTCACCATCTGATCCGTTCGAGGATCCTTTCTTGGATTTATTTTGTGGACAATTCGTAGCATAATGGCTCACCTCATCACAATGAAAGCATCACACTTTTGATTTGTCAAACTTCTTCCCACCATGGGAAGAACTCAATTTTGGATAGGATGCCTTCCCTTTCCCTTTTCTAGCTTTACTTGCTAAAGCTAGATTTTCTTGATCATCTTGTTTTGATGAAGTTCCATCTCTGGTGGTGCTTCTTATCTCCTCCTGCATCAGATTCGACCAAAGATGTTCCCAATTTGGCAATTTCTCTCTTCCATTTACTTAGTCTTGGTAGCTATGCCAACTCTTAAGAAGATCAAGGAGAGCAAGACTCACCATGTCATCATCAATAGTCATGATCCCTACACTTCCAAGCTCATCCCTGCAGGTGGTGAGCTTGGTCAGGTTTTTTGAGATCGTGTCGCCCTTTTCACACTTAATTTTCCGAAGATTGTCTTTCAGCACCAGCTTCCTCTGATCGTTGTTGTTCTGATATAGATCCTTCAATGTTTTGCACATTGAATACGATGTCTTCTTCCCATGGAGGCTCGAGAAAATGTGGTCTCAAACTCCCTCCAAGAGGATTCTCCTCACTCTACCCACACATTTCTTACATTCTGCAAATTCTTGGGCATTAGCTGTTGCAGGCTTGGGGACTTATTGATGAATGAAGTCCTTCAAACCGTTGTCCTCTAATACCACTTCCATGCGATCCTTTCGAGCTATATAATTCGATCTGCCATCAAGGGCATACTCGAGTCTCAAACCACTGAATGCCATTGGTGAAATTGAGATGTGATAAGAACTCGATTTCTATAATCAGGAAATTGAAAGTTCAAAATTATCCCTTCTTGTGTAATGTTCTTTTCTTTGATCACCTATGCTTCGATACCATGTAGAAATTCCCACTGTAGATCACCTGATAATGCAATATACTAAAGAAAAATACTAGATATAATTCTACAACAAAATTTGCGGAAACTTAATCAATTTGAGCAAGATCAAATAGAACACATATAACAGAGAATTAGAAATCATACACAAGAAACACAGAAGAATACTTTGGGGAAAGCCTCAGCTAAAAACCCGGATCTCTGCATTATCATACAAGTGAAAATAGTTTGGACTACACAAAGCCTTAGCTTGGAAGCTATCCAGCTCTCAGTACAATCCCTCAATATATCTCACAGATTGAATCGACACAACATATGCCTTCCCTCAATCCTCGAAGCCTCCTATTTCCTTGCACAGTTTTTCTTGGGGTCCAATGATGCCACTTGTGTGAAGTTTGGCCTCATATAACTCACTAAACTCAGAAATAACTGTGCAATCCTTAAGGAATGAATTCCTTCTGCATGCAAGAGATATTCACAATGGAATATTCCTGCAACTTATACTACATTGTCCCACCATCTGATCTCAACTGGGTCTCTGATAGAACTGAAATGCATGATTTATTTATCAAATAATATTCAGTTATCTTAAGTGCATTAAGTACATGCATGCATGCATTAACTAACTGAACTCACAATCAGTTCCTCCAACTCTTGGAACTAATCTAACTGGACTTAACTCAGTTGACTAAGATAACTAATTACAACTCATCCTTATCTCTTTAACAAAGGGATAAATTCCTCAATCAAAGGAATAACGGTTGCATGTCCTCACATAGATTTCATGTTTGATTTTCCTCAACTAATTAACTCAAGGTGAATTAATTAATTATTTTACAAACAACTGCTAAGATAAAATTCGAATTTTAATTCACAATTTTAATCCTTTGGGTTGCTTAATTTACACCTCTTCCTCAATTTTCCCATTGAGGAACGCAGTCTTCACATCCATCTAATGGATCTTCCAACCCATCTGAGCTGATAGTGCCAACATCGATCTGATAGATGAGTACCTTGCTACAAGAGCAAAAGTCTCATCCTAGTCGATCCCCTCGACCTATGAGAAACCACGAGCAACAAACCTTTCCTTATGTTTCTCAACACTGCCATCAGCTACCTGCTTTACCTTGTAAAGCCTTCAGGATCTCACCATTGACTTGTCCGCTGGTCTTGGGACAACATCCCACACACTGTTCCAAATGATAAAGTCGTACTCCTCTACCATAGCATCAACCCAGATGGGTTGCTGCACTGCTTCCTCAAAAGAGAAGGTTAGGTCGCTACACACTCCCCAACCAGAGCCATGTAACCATTGTACTGGTCGGGTGATCTCCTCTATCCGTGTTGAGAGAATGGTTTCCCCACATTCTCTCGCACACCTATGTTCAACCTATCAACTTCCCTTGAGCATTTCTGCCCATCTCTGGAAGACTCTGCATGAGTGGATGTCTCCACTACCGTATCCTCTACATGCGGCTACTCCGCATCAGTATGAGGCTCCTCCTCCTTTGGAACCAAAAGTTCCTCCTCTGCATGCAACTTGAGCTCCCTCTCAGGTGATACTTGCATGGCTTTCTGCTCGTCAAACTTCAGATCTCTGCGCACTACTGTCTTCTCACTGGTAGGCAAGAACACCCGATAGTTGTGGGGTGTATCAATGTACCCGACAAGTAACCCCAACTCATATGTTGCATCTAGCTTCTTCCGGGCATCTTTGGTCACATGGCAATAAACTAATGTTCCAAAGATTCTGAAGTGACTCACATCTGGTCGCTTCCCAGAAAAGGCCTCCATTGGTGTCTTTATCCATAGTATACAATGCAGACTTCTGTTCTGCTAGTATAATGTTGTATTGCATTCCTTATCCCACAAATGAAGTGGTAGGCTTTGGTCATGCAACATCGCTCAATTTTCTCCCACAATAGATTGGTTTTTCCTTTTAGCCACCCCATTCTGTTGTGAGAGAGATGGATTTGAAGGGGGAGAGAGGGAGGTAAGAATAAAAAAATACAAAGGTAAAGGTGGAGAGAGAGAGAGAGAAGGAGTGATAAGAAAAAAGCATAGAAAGGGAGAGAGGACAACAAGAGGGAAGAGTGGTAGAAGCGGGGGAGAGGGAGAAAAGGGGAAGAGAGAGAGAGAGAGGGACGGAGAGGAGGAGGGAGGGAGGGATAGATAGATTGGAGAAAGAACATGTATGTTCTGGGGGTGATATAGAGAGACAAAGGGATATAGAAATATATATGAAAAGTGAAGAGAGGGAAGCAGAGAGAGATGGAGAGAGAGAGGGAGGGACAAAGTGATTGATAGATATCAAGTGAGACACCATGTGTGTTGGGGGGGTTGAGATAGAGAGACAAAGAAGGATAGATGGAGGAAGATATATGCATGTGTGTGTGTGTATAGGGGAAAGAGAGGGAAGAATATTTATTGCAATATATGGATTGATTTTAGTTTATATGGTGATTTCTAATCCTAATTCATTTCTTGCACTAGATGCATTTATTTTAGTGTACATGCTAATTTCTAATGATATTTGATTGCTTTCACTAGATGCATTGATTTCAATGTAGATGATTTCTAATCCTATTTGATTGCTTTGACTAAATGCATTGATTTCAGTGTAGATGTGATTTCTAATCCTATTTTATTGCTTACACTTGAAGCATTGATTTCAATGTAGATGTTGATTTCTAATAATGTTTGATTTCTTACACTAGATACATTGATTTCAATGTAGAAAATTTCTATTCCTATTTTATTGCCTGCACTAAATTTATTGACTTTAGTGTAGATGGTTATTTCTAATCCTATTTCATTGCTTTCACTATATGCATTGATTTCAGTCTAGATGTTGATTTATAATCCTATTTCGTTACTTGCACTAGATGCATTTATTTCAATGTAGATGTTGGTTTATAAACCTATTTTCTGACTTGCACAAGATGCATTAATTTGAGTGTAAATGTTGATTTCTAATCATATTTGATTGCTTGTATTATGTGCATTGACTTCAGTGTAAATGTTGCTTTCTAATCTTGTTTATTTTCTTGCATTAGATGCACCGATTTCAGTGTAGATGTTGATTTCTGATTTTATGTAATTGGATGTATGATGGTATATTAATTTTAAACTGATTTGATTAATATTGTGCATTGATTGCAGTGTAAGCATAAAATATTATTGACAATGTACATTGATTTTTATGTGATAGTAATTCAACCTATTAATATTCGAGAGAAAGAGAGACAAGGTATGGTGTTTATTATAATATCTCGAGCTAAAGATTTAAATGGTTTATGATTTAACCTGTCCTTTTCATATAATCGTTATGAAAAGATGAAAAAAGTAACAAGGGTGACAATAAAAATAGTAGAAGAAAATAGTTTGAGACTAATCACCTATTTGTAATTTACTATATTCTTATTATTGACATTTTCTGTCATTCAACACTGTTACGTTGTCACTTTACAATCAAAATTTTAATTTCATCATTTTTCATCATTAAAGTTATTCACAATATTTAACATCTCAACAAACTAAGGTAACTAAGAAAATTTAAAATTAAAATGACCAGATTAATATGAGACATATTTAGCATATTTGAAATATTATATTAATATTAGATGATTTTACATATTATTGATAAAATCAATCATCCGTTCATTAGATTTTCTTTGGCCTCACATGCCTGAAACCAACCTAGATCCATGTTAACTCCGGATCTATCAAGTGCCAAGGGGGATAAAATCTCTCGAGGTGAAAACCTTTTCTCAAGTTTTGGACTCAAAAAAGAGTTGCACATCAAGAGATTTGATTCCTCTCGTTGCTTGCTATATAACAAGCCTATGGGCCAAATACCATGGACCAAATTATTATTAATACCATGCAAAATAACATTATCAACCCTAATATTATTATTATTAAATTTAATAACTTTTGATTAATACAATATTAAATTTGTTTATATTATATAATATATTAATGTTATTGAAATATATTTAACTCTAGATGTATATGGGAGATAATAACAAAGACATATTGTGATAGAGGTAGAGAAATAGGGGGACTCAGAAGGGAGAGATGGAGATAAATTGAAGGAGAGGGGAGAAAAGAAATGAAGAGAGAGAGAGAGGGGGAGAGGAGTGAGAGAGGTAGAGAAGGGTAAGAGAGGGAGAGGGAGAGTTAAAGATGGAGGTGGGAGAGAGAGAAGGAGAGAGGGAGGGAGATAGTGAGAGGATTAGAGGGAAGAGGGATATGGGGGAAGAGATATGGATTTGGAGGGGGAGAGAGGGAGGGTAGAAGAAATACATAAAGAGAAATAAGTGGAGAGAGAATGAGTGACAAGGGAGAGATGGAGAGAGAATGAGTGACAAGGGAGAGATGGAGAGAGAGTGTCTATGTTTAGGGTTGAGATAAAGAGAAATAGAAGGAGAGATGGATACAAGGGGGGGAGAAGGAGAGAGAAATGGAAAGGAAGGGATATAGTAATATAGTTAGATAGAGAGAGAGAGAGAGCAGGGGGTAGTTTGATGGAGGCAAGAGAGAAAGGGAGAGAGAGGAAAGACAAGATAGAGGACTTGAGAGAGAGGGAGACAATAATGAGGCAAGAGAGAGGATTGTAGGGGAAAGAGAGAGAGAGAGACGGGGGAAGAGAGAGGGAGGCAGAAGAGAAAGAGTGAGAGAGGAAGGACAAGAGAGAGGACTTGATAGAGAGGAGGGGAGAGGGAGGGATAGATAGATGAATTTTGAAGGAGAGAGAAGGATGGTAGAACAAATACATGGTGAGTGAGAAGTGGAGAGAGAGATGGAGTGAAAAGGGAGATATTGAGAGAGAATGTGCATGTTTGGGGGTGAGATAAAGAGGAAAAGAAGGAGAGATGGCGATAAGGGTGGGAAAGAGAGGGAAATAGGCATATAGTAACGGGAGTTTGAAGAGAGAGAGAGAGAGAGAGAGAGAGAGAGAGAGAGAGAGAAGTGGGAGAGAAAGGGAGAGAGAGGACTTCATCATCTCTCAAAGGAAGGACTTCATCTACCTAAGACTTAGAGTTTCATAGAATAAGTACAAGATGATAGTACTATGACTTTACCACGATTTCCATTTGATAATTTACAAGCTCTTTTCTAACTTGTGTTTTTCTGAGTACATGGAATTGTTAAGTGTAATACTTGTTTTCAACTACTTGGTTGATAATCTACTTGATATTATGAAAGTTATGGATCATTCAAGATCTATAGAGAGAAATGATCTCTCTAGATGATGTTTTCTGAATAGTGCATTGAGCACTAGAGTAGTATATTTTGTTTCTCTCTCTCTCTCTCTCTCTCTCTCTCTCTCTCTCACACACACACATTATGTGTGTGCATTTTAGGAGTTTAATTCTATTATATTAATTGACAGGGTCATTTCCACCAAGCTTATTACCTAAAAAATAATAAAATTATAGATACTACAAAATACACAAAATAAACAACCCTATCACCTTCAATTGTCATTTTATTTGTAGTAGATATGTTATTCATTTAATATATATATGTGATTCTCTCTCTCTCTCTCTCACACACACACACACACACACACACACATTGTGTGTGCATTTTATGAGTTTAATGCTATTATATTAATTGACAGGGTCATTTCCACCAAGGTTATTACATAAAAAATAATAAAATTATAGATACTACAAAATACAAAAAATAAACAACCCCATCACCTTCAATTGTCATTTTATTTGTAGGAGATATGTTATTCATTTAACCACTTGCTAAATTCGATTGAATCAACAAACATAGTGAAAATTATTTAATATTCAGATGTGATCTACTTACCACGGACACATTACTAATGTCAATAAATGTTGCAAGGTATTGCACTAATAATAAACATATTAACTTAGTGGCATTAAAAAAATTGATTTCTCTTTAGATGTATCATTTAATCTCATGAACCTTTTTCCTAGGTATTGAGATCATGTTCTTATAGAATCATTCTGACATTCTGTTTTTCATAAGATCAAATTCTTGGACTTCTTCAATATATTTTTCCTATGGAATCAACCTTTTGAAAGAAATATCTCTTCCTTTTAGCTAATCTTTACTTTCTTTGAGCCTACCAAACACCATTATTTCTTACTCTCCTCTCATGAACTAACCTAAATTCCTTCTCCTTTTCCCTTTTAACCATCACAACTTTCGAAATTTTGTTCAACTTTCAGTCCTCCAACGATCTTAAATAACAATCAATCATATTCTTTTATTGGCTTTACATGTTTTCTTCCTCAGTAGCTCCTCAACTTTTCACTTTGTTGTCATATTCCTAAATTCTTGTCTTCCTACACAAAAATGTTTATGTTTCCCGCATACACACTTATTTATGCCTACTTTATCTATTTTTCCCTTCTTACCATTATTCCTACTTCACTTCTACACACTCAATACCTATAAAATTTATATTTTCATGTACATATATATAATCCTACATAAATATGAATATATCAATAATCACCTATATGTGAACCACTTATATGTGTTTTATATATGTCTATCATGGGGACAGAGAAAAAAAATGTTATCAGTACAACTTATTTGTGTTTTTCCTATTAACTGTTTTTCCTATTGGCCATGCATCAGATTTGTTATTGTGTGTTTATTAATATGTTTTCATTCTCAAAAATGTGTTTTACATGTCTCAAATCATTTTGCATATGCATGATTGAGTTATTTCATAGTTTTGTAATAATGTTATCATCCATATATACAATTGCATGGATACTCTACTCACTTTAGCATTTATATTCCTTCTTTAATGCATTTTTTTTCCCTTAGTCACATATAACTATCAAGGATGTGGAGAACATTGGTTTTTACCAAGCATGGGTCGCTCATGTTAATTTTTAAGTAATTAAATTAATAAAATTATTTGTATTTTAGGAATCATGTGTGACTCATGACTTTTGTTTGAATAATTAATTAAATTCACCTTAATTAATTAGTTTGACATTTTAGATGTGAGATTCATGGTTTTTTTAAGTATCATTATTTATACTAAAATCTCATTAATAAACAACTTTATTGACCAAAAACCACTTCTTTTAAAATTAACATATATTCCATATTTCAAATATAATATCGACATACATTATATTTGATTTCTAAATCCAAAAAAATAAATAAGCTTTATAATTATTTCATAAATGTATTTACTTTTATTTTATTACTAAAAGATACATCCTCCCTACTCAAAAAAGGAAGTTTTTAGAAAAACATACATTGTCTATCTACCTTCAAGTGGGACCCCTTAAAATCAACTTTGCACTTTGTTGCAATGTGCCTAACTTCTTGTCCTCCTACACAAAAATTTTTCTATTTCACACATACACACTTATTTATCCCCACTTTATCTATTCTTTCTCTTCTTACCTCTATTCCTACTTCACTTCTAGACACTAATTACCTATAACATCTACATTTTCACGTACATGTAGATAATCCTTCATAAATATTAATATATCCCTAATCACCTATATGTGAATCACTTATATATGTTTTTTATAGGTCGTCTCCTTAATCACATATATGTGCATCACTTATATGCTTTTTATATATGTCTATCACTAGAGAAAAACAACATTCTCAATTCATTTTGCATATATATGATTAGGTTATTTCCTAGTTTTGTGAAAGTGTTGTCCTCTGTTTGCACACTTGCACGCATACTCTACTCATACTAGCACATTGGTTATTACCGAACATGTGCCTTTCTTGTTAATTTTTCTAATTAACGATATTAATTAAATTAATTCTATTTTATAATCATGTATGACTCATGGTGCTTCAATAGTTAATTAAAGTCATATTAATTGATTAAACTAGTTTAACAGAATCCTTTTAAATATGGGATTCATGGTTTTATTAAGTATTATTATTTGTATTAAAATCTTATTAACTCAGTGAAAAATCATTTAAAAAAAATAAAATTATATCCTATATTTCAAATATAAAATAAGAATATACTTAAATAAAAATAAATAAACTCATAGATGTACTTACTTCATAATACATCCTTCCTAAAGTGATAAAAAGAAAGTTTAAAAAAATATAATGTTTTCTATCTCCCATTAAAGTTGCATAATGACACTACCAAATTTCTCTTTCAAAACGTTTGTGTGATCGGCATTGAAACATACTGAAACAAATTTGACACTGAAATTATTCACGCTTCCTTCCACCCTGAATAATATCTCATCATTGTTGTCGTGAGATGAATGTTTTGTGTTACTGGATTCCATGCCCGTTAAAATCGGTCCGAGTTGCTATATAACACGATCCCCTTCTACTTTATCTCCACCACTTCATATTATTTCTGTGAATTATATCGACGAGTTATTTTTTTCTTTAGTTATGGCACGAGCGACCCTGTTTCTATTTCTGTTTGTGGCAGCCTTGTGGGCTTTATCGGTGAATGCCTCTCCTGCTAGATTCACAGACAAAGACCTGTAGTATGAAGAAAGTCTGCGACTCCTTTATCATAAGTGGGTGCTTCAGCATGGCTCAACCAGAAATACATCGGATAAGCGATTCACAATATTTGTAGAGACTGTGAAATGCATCGACTCTGTGAATAAGAAGAATCTTACGTACCAACTTGGATTGAATCAGTTTGCAGATATGACTGACCAAGAATTCGCTGTGGCCATGACCTGCTTTAAGAATATCGGAGACAGAGGAGACATGAGTAGAGTGAAGAATGGATCATTCATGTACCAGAGCTTGCTAAACGTTGTGGATTGGAGAGAGGAGGGAGCAGTAACTCCTGTGAGGCGTCAATGGGCTTGCGGTATGTATGATGAGAGAAATAATTTCAATTAATATATTACTATTACTATTAGGTAAATGGTTGGTAAGGATCAGCGATCAGGTTCCATTTAGATACAATTGACAGAACATAGAAGTACTGGAAAATCTCATGTTTTTGAGGAAGCAAAATATTGTATAGAAAGACAGACCAGTGGATCTGGTGATGAGTAAGTTTTTGAATTTGGAAACGGAAATGTGTGGCGAACATAGTGTTGGTGTACATGCACTTAGACTAGCTGTGCATGTGTACATGCACATACATGCACTTAGACCAGTTGTGTTGGTGTACATGCACCTAGATTAGCTCCAGTTAACTTATTGCTTGCATGTGGCACATGTACACATTAGCTTTAGTTAGCTTTAGTTATTGCATGTACAACTAACCTTTAGTTAGCTTTAGTTATTGCATGTACACATTAGCTTTAGTTAGCTTTAGTTATTGCATGCACAACTAAGCTTAACTTAGTTGCTTTTATGTATTTATACTAAACCAATATTGTAGAATCAATTTCATTCTTTTTTTCAATTCTTGCTTGCTTGTTTATTGTTTTGCATATCTAGATCCTTGTATCTCAAAATCTTACATGGTATCGGAGCACAGGGATTTGTAATCAGTGCACAAGCAATTTTATTTGCAGGTTGAGAAGATTGAAGCAACAACAAAGAATGGAGTCTCAATTGAAGTTTCCAAAATTGGAAATTCTCACTCCATATAATTATTTCGAATGGAAGCCAAAGATTCAACTTCATCTCAGAAGTAGAGGCTTATTTTGAATAACCATGGAAACGGAAGTTGAACCAACATCGGCAATAGAGAAATCAAGATATTTCAATCGCATGGACGAGGCCTTCGGCATCCTATGTTTATCTATTTCTCCGGAACTGCTATTTCATATTGAATCATGTTCAACTCCAAATGAAGTATGGAAAAGTTTGGAAGGATTGTTTGGAAAACAGGATGAAATGCAAGGTCACATTCTCGAAAATGAGTTAAACTCATTAGATCCGAGAAACTTTGGGAACATTCAAGATTTTTTCACAAGGTATAAAGCCTTGTTGGTTCAGCTGAAAGGATGCGGGATCGACAAATCCAAGCAAGAAAATCAGTTGATTCTTTCCATTTTATCAAAACTTGGTCCAGAGTATGCAGTATTCGTCTCTACATTCCACACAGTCAGATCTGCAACCGGTGCAACTTGGAAGATGCCCTCACTGGATTCTTTTATTGAGTCTTTGATGCATGAGCAAGATAAGCTCATCAAAATGGGCACACTTAAAAATTCTAAAGCGCATGCACTTACTGTGCATGCAAAAGGAAAGGCAAATTCCAAAGACCATCAGAAAGGAAAAGGGAAGAAGGATCCTGATCCAAGAAAGGGAGGACCTCCCAAACCCCCTGATGGATCATCTGGCTCAAAGGAAAGGAAAGGAACGAAAAGGCAATCAATGTGCAATTATTGCCACCGTGGTTTTCATCCTGAATCTGCATGCATGAAGAAAACTATAGATCTTATGGCGCAGACACTCCAACAACACAATCTTGGAGACCACATTCCTGAGAATGCTAAGAAGAAGTCTGGAGAAAAAGCACCAGACCCAAAAGGTAACGGACATGCTTTGATTGCTCTTCATTCTGCACCACAAGAATGGATCATCGATTTAGGAGCTTCACATCATATGGCTTCTTCAAAGGAATCCTTTTCTTCTCTACATGCATACTCAGGTCCTCCCATTCTCATGGGGGATAATTCTGCAGTTGCAGCAACTGGACAAGGAAGAGTGCAATTCGAAGATGGAAGTTTTGAAAATGTCTTGCATATTCCAAGGCTTTCTGTGAATCTTCTCTCAGTGTATCAGATGACACACACAGGCAGCGAAAGGAAAGTGGAA
>APFE031372837.1:12691-46460 GCA_000404065.3 Pinus taeda
GGGGGGGGGGGGGGGGGGGCGATTCCTGCAACATTGGTTAGGATTGAGCGGGAGGAGAGGAATGCGATGAAGGGAGCCACGGAAGAGGATGACAGCAACGAGGGAATGGAGATATGGGAGGCTGCGGGCAGGAGAGGCATGGACAATAGATTTGTAGGTAGTGATGAAAGGCGAGAAGGGAGCCGCGTGAAGGTTTGCAGTAGTGGATGCTGGTCGAAGAGGGTGAAAAATGCTAGTAAAGAGGAGCTCGATGGAGGAATTTCGAGGGTAAAAGGAGCTGGGCGGAGAGATGCTTTTGCAGGGTTTGAAGGGAGTGTTTGGAAACGTAGGAGGGCGCTGCACGCAGATGGTTGTGGCTAGGAATGGAGAAGACTGGTTGCAAGGCAACGATGGGATGAGTGAAGAAAACGCAGATGAGAGAGATGGTAGTAAGGTTGGGGTTTGCAGATTCGTAGAGAATGCAGACAACAACAAAACGTTGTGGGCCTTGTAAAAAAAATCGAAATTTTTCTATAGCAAAGAAATTAAAAACCCTAGGCAGTAGGCAGGTAGCCAAAGAAGCGATGAAAAATTCCCAGATTAAAATGTTATACTTTTGCTTAAGATTTATCAGTGAAACCCTTATAAAAAATTCCAGATCTGAGAATTTTGGAACCCTTATAAAAATTTCCAGATTTAAAACTCTTTAAACCCTTGGACTGCAAAATTATGCAAATAAATCTCAGAGATCCAGATCTTAGCCTCTAGGGCCTAGATCTGGACTCTACACAAATTTCTTCCTCAAATCTGAAGTTGCATGTCAACAAGAAAACACCCAAACGATATATACAACGATAAAACTAAAACCCAGAAAAACCCAAGTTAGAAAACCAAAAATTATTTACAGATCTATGCACGGGAATGGCATCAGATCTGAGGAGTATGAGTCCAACTTCGCTCCTAGATCTGATGATCTAAGGGTTTCAAAGGCCAGATCTATCAATTTCCCACATAAAAAATTAAATTTTAAAATTTTAATGGAGGTGCTTAGCTCAAAACCCTTCATGCATCACCAATAAAAATCTTATGATAAGCCCGGGATCAAATTAAGCTAGGCTCTTCAGAAAACATGGGTCGGGAGTTCGTTGGTCCAACTGAAAACTTCCCCTAACGCCCGATGATCTAAAAATCAATGTTTTCCTGCAAAACTCAATCCAAAGCGAGAAAATGATAATAAAATTAAGATAAATAAAGATACCTGCTATTACATTCAAAATTTAAATTATCACTTAAACCCCAGCGACTAAGCAAGATACATGTACTCAAATCACCCTTCAGAAGCTATCATCAATGGCTAAAAAAAATTATGCATGAAAATGACACATCTTACAATATTTCCATGAAGAGTAACACTGACGAAAATTTAACCCCAATGTCTTCCTTTATTATCCGAAAAAAATTACATGAGCTTTTTGCTTAGCACACGACTCAAAGGTCGGATCATTCGACTGACAAATGACTTCCTATTTAAAGATAAATCCTCCAATGGCTAGTTCGAGTGATCCTCGTCAAAGCAATCTCGATCGTTGATGAGCATTAAAATTTCTTTTAATCTCATCTGTAGAAATATTTAAATATTTGGGGAAATTCGAAATTTTCAATAAAATGCATTTTAATTAATTCAAAATTTAAAATTTTGAATTAATTTCCCCAAAATTTTGACTTTCACTTAACCCCAGGGATCAAAAGCTTAAAATTGATCAAAATAATTAATTTATCTTAGTCCTTGGACCTTTTAAAATTTAATTTTTAAAAACTTATGAATTTTGCCTTTGGAGAATTTAAATTTACCTAGGACCTAGAATTAATTAAATTTTTGGCTTAGGATTTTAATTAATTTTTGGCCAGAAAATTTAATTAAAAACCTATGAGGGGATAAATTATTTTTCCAACCCTCAAGACACTTTACATCATGATTTTCATATTTTTTACATCTTAAGGGGGAAAACCCATTTGTAATATACCCTCACAGACTACCTATTTTTGTGACACAAATATAATCCAGCAGACCAAGCAATTTGTAATAAAATAATCTAACCAAATAGTTAGGATTATTCCCAATTCACTTTTACATAGACTCGATCTATAACACTAGGACTCGCCCAAGATCCCAGTGACAAAATCCGTTTTGGCTTTGGGGTAAGACTGAAGGAAAACTTTGCTGATCATCCGAGAATGGATCAGTGAGACAAAAAAACCTCCCGGAATGTAGATCGTCACTAGAAAAATAGGTTTACTTAGGCAATTACATATACGACACATATCTGCTGAGATTATTTACATTATATACATGCAGAATGGGTTTACATTATAACATGATGATCAGGCTGATGATGATAGCTAGACGACACAGACACATCGATCAGGGGCTATGCCTTTTGTGAAAAAAGGGGGTGCACTGTTATGGGTCGTTGACACGTAGTGGTCAACAGGGTGATTCATCATTAGATAAATCTACCCTCATATCTTTAATTACTCTTGTGGAACCCTCAAAAGGTTCATTGTGAAAACCCTAACTTAAGGGTATGTCGATGACTATGTGTGAAACCCTAACCTACTTAGGGTTATTGTTGAAAGAAAAATGTCTGATGTTTTGATTAAGTTATGTTTGGGGTTTTGGTATGGTTATGGAAACCCTAACTTGTTAGAGTTGAATAGTAATGTCTGAAATCTGTAACCTTTGAAGTATTGATAATTTAGGGTTTTCTATGTTTTGTATTGAAACCCTAGATCATTAGGGTTTGATAGGGTGTATAAGCAAAACCCTTATTATTTCCTAGAAATGAAATCCTTGGCATGTGTGTGTTTGTCCGATCAAGTTTGTTGTATGTCTAATTCTGATTGATATTTGTGTAGTTGGGTTTGACTAACACATGTTACAATATGCTTGTGCATGATGATGGAATCCTAGATATATAAGTTGACCTAATTGTTGATGGTCAGGAGTCTTAGGCTTTGGAGCTAAGCCCTAGTCGAAGTTTGATTATCTAGGATGTTAGTATTTGTGAATCCTAGGGTTTTGTAGTTAAACCTTAGTAGATGTCCAAATCTCTGATATATGATGACAATGTGATAATTTGAAATTTGTGTAAGATTGTTGAAATCTGAATTTGAGTTATGATTGTGGGAATAAGGGAAATCTAGGGTTTGCAACAAACCCTAGTGGAAGCTTGTCATGTTGTTACTTTGAATTAAGTTGTGATTGGTTTTGGTTGTTAAAAGTTCATGTATGAAATCTAGGATCTCGCACTAAATCCTAGTGAGAAGTCTAACATATAAATTCTAAAGTTGTTAGATACATTATAGATCTATATTTGTCTCTAGGGTTTGCAATATGATGTAGTAGGGTATGTCATACCTCTGTAAGGAACATTGAAACCCTGGATGTAATGATAGTTGTTATGAAATGCTCAAAGTCTTGATGGTATAGTCTAGGGATTATGCCAAAAACCCTAGCAAGAAGTTGAAAAGTATGTGTCTCTTGTATGTAAGTTTGACTATTTTGATGTCTAAAGTTGAATGCTTCCATGATTTTGATATGGTTAACTTCATGCTTCTATAGATTTGGTTGTACTTGCTATCTAAGTTGCGCAGGTACACAATCTTCAAGATGGCGAAGATGTTCGTAAAGTAAAAATGATGTGATAAGCATGATGTGAATAATGATGGTCATGATAACTCTGATGAGAAATATGAAAGCCATGAAAGATTCTCCGATGTTTTAGAAAAGAAGTTGAGCCCCATAAGTTAAGAAGGAGCTTGAATGAAAGGAATCTCCCTAGATTAAGAGGGAGCTTGGGTATATTCCTTGTATAGGAATGATTAGATCCTCCTTGGTTATGAGGGAGTGATGGATATGGTTCTCTATTTCATGTGTCATGCACTAGGACTATCAACCTTAAGTTTCAGTGAAGGCCATGCGTGAGAGAAGGAAATTGGAGAATGTATTTCGAAGGGCTGCTGAGATAAGAAGAAGCCGGATCTATTTGTGGAATATGTTGATGCATGAAAAGTAGGAAAGGAAGCTGTATGTTTGAGGAATCTTCTGCTAAGATTCATTTGGAAAGCTCTAAGTCCTACTATGGAAAGTTGAAAAGCAACATCAAGTTGTCTGGAAGACCCCAGAGGTTTGTATTTATTTATGAGCATTTGAAAGTTTGTTACTGATTGGGGTTGTGTTTGTATAGGTAAATCTCTCGGAAGTTTGATAGCATCTTTTCACATGCTTAGTGTTGTCGATCAATTTGTTTGGAGAGATTTGTTGCTGATCTACTTGATCGGGGAGGATTTGTTACTGATTGTAATAATTAGGAAGTTGAGACTTCGTGAGTGAGACATTGCCTGGGAGGACATCTGGCCGGCACTTTGTGTTGATGTCTAGTTCCTGAAGTAGGGAGGGTGGTGTTGGTCATGGAGCTCTGACCTCAGATATGCACCTAGATCCCTAGGTTGATGGTTAGCAAGTAAGCTTGATGGTACCTAGAGAGGCTGAAAACTTTAGTCCATCTTAGTCCCACTTGGATAGATTGCCCTGGTTAGGAATCTAGTCCATGGCATTGCGGTGCCTAAAATTCGTCATGGTTCATGTGCTCTGAGATCTTCCTTGTACTTGTACTGATGAATACCTCCCTAGTCAAGAAAGAGTGTTGAAATGTGTAACTAGGTTCAGTCTTCATAAATGTATTTGAGATGTACTTGTCAAAAGAATGAAGAAAATATTTTTATTATTATGACTTATTAAAACATGGGTTTCATGCTTGGGTCATTATGTTTTAGGTCAAAGTCCCCATTGAGGACTTCTGGGATTTATTCTAAGTCATGAGAGTTATTGTGCATTTAAAGAGACCCTTCTTGGAATTTCGAATCATGTAAAAATAATTATTTTTGAGTCAAAAATGAATTTAGTCTTCTCCACACCAAGTCGGCCTCAAGACAAATAATTTGACCTCCTTGGAAGGCTATAAATACAAGGCAGTTCGAATTCATTTAGAGCATCTCATTCTCTTACACAATTTGATTTTTGAAGTTGGAAGCTAGAAAAGTGCAAAGTTGAGAAAGGACTAGAAGAAGGGCTAGAAAGAAGTGTGATTTTCTAGAGGAAGATAAAATACCTCAAGATCGAAATTTTTGGACAACTCTCACTTAGTTCTGAGGTGTATCAAGGGAGATTGAAGTTCTCCAAGTTTGGTCGAAGCTGCTGCTGCTGGGTTGAACCTGCTACTGGGTCGAAGCTGTTGCTGCTGGGTCGAGCCTGCTACTAGGTTGAAGATGCTGCTAGGTTGAAGTTGCTTTGGAAGGACTATCTTTTGCAAGAAGGATTGAGGGCGGACTTGGTGTGGAGGAAGTCTTTGTCTGGGTCTAAAGTCTTGGATTATCTCGAGAAACTATTGAAGGAAGAATTGTTGATTGGGCTTTCCTCTAGATAGGGGTTTGCCCTGGCTGTCGGCTTACATCTGTTGTCCTTGTGTTATTGTTTTGGTAATTGCTTGATGAACTAAAACGTAGAAGAAGAACATAAAGATAAAAGAATCACAAGTAATTATCTATATAAGAAAATATTTTTGCCTTTCTAATTTTCTAACAATTCAGTGGAAAGAATGGGCTTGGTCTGTACTCTTGTCCCCTTGTCCAACTTGGTGGTTAGTCATGTATCCTAGTCCTATGGGATCTCCTTTATAAGCTACTAGCTTTAGGAATGGCACTACATGGGAAACCACGAGTTTGGTTGCGTGGTCTCACTTCCTGACATCACATACATCACTCCCTTCCTCTCATTATAACCCCATTCGATATATTTCCCATCTGGGTCGACATCTTTCCATTGGGTCCACAAGGAGTTATCCTCCCCTTCCACTTGTCCACAATTTAGGTCGGGCCTAGAACGATGTCTTAGAAGTTGATTCAGCTAAAAAGAAAGTTAAAAGCACAATTTGGCTACTTACAACAGGAAATGTACCATAAAATGCAAAAGATGGGCGAGACATAAAAATTTAGCACATGAGCAAAAGCCAAACATGAGCTCTACCCCTATCATTATGGCCATCACCCTAGTTCCTAGGGCCCCTTATGTGAGTCCCCTGCATCATTAAGGAACCCATGATTATGCCAACCGCTGGTGGGCGATGCACTGCCCTACCCTAAGGGTGTGTCCATTGCTATATCATTCACATCGTGTTTTCATTCTCTGGAGCCATGAGCAGTTAAAAGAAAGAACAATCAATAAAAGGCAAAAGGCATATGAAGAAGGGTGGGAAAACAAAGGTCGAGGTAACTCATTTACCACGATTTCTCCCTCCTACACCTATACACCCAAGTGTGGGCCTCCCTCATTATAGCTACCCTTGTACCATGGCATGTGGCTTGGATCTTTCACTGTTGCCCCACTCCATTCCATCATTATTTCATATGACACCTCCCATCTAATGGATGTATCATGGACTTGTCACTCTCGTAGAGGTTGAAACCACCTATAATAGGGTCCTTGTTTAACCTCCCTCTTGAACTTGTAGACACTTGTACGTTCTAAATTCCATTATGGAAGGGCTGTGAAAATTTCGGAATCGAACAAGGCAAAAATCCTACTGCAGTAAACTAATTTGCATTACCTACTTGTGTTCTTCATTTAACAAGTTATTTTCAGAATTATTTAGGAAATATTAATGAAAATACACTGCAGCCTAGACCAATATACAGATCATGTACTGAAAAATAATGAGACAATCACACAAAGGACACACTTATTTTTGGACTAAATGTCCGCGGAAAAACCCAATGCGGGAAAACCGGTGCAGGAGCTCTTAGGGTTTTCTATTATTAAGCAGAAGTTCTGAATACAAATGTTGGTTGCCCTCCCAGCAACCCAGTGACAAAGAAATACAATGGCGGAAAACCTGAGTGAGTTTTACCTCACTTCACCTGACAGATTCTGGCTGATTCGGCAGCAAAACTGGTTGGCCCCAGCTACAACTGCGCTGCCCCTTAGCAGTAACTGCGTGGAGCTCTCTAAGGCTCTACATAAGCTCTGCGTTAGCTCTTTTGCCCACTGCATCAACTTTCCCCGGTTGTTCCGACAGTTTTCGACAGTTCCGACACTCTGCATGGAAGGCAACTCTCTCCCTCTGTGTTGGCCCTTTTGGCTTTGTGTCAAGGCTGGTGGGCCCAGACTAACCCAGCGTCAGCTTTCCTGGCTACTGCGTTGCCTCCACAAGCTTCTCTCTACCTCTCCATTTGTATTCTCGAACTATCACTGCCTCTCAGTTGCAAGATCTCCCCAATCGATTTCCCTCCTGAGAACTTCTCACCTTAGAAAACTGATTTCTGCATCTCTCTATGTGTCTTCTTCAACTGACCCCAAGCCTCCATTTATACTTTTCCTGTTGAGAAATCAACGACCAAGATTAAGTCTCTAATCAACAGCTAAGATTAAATTAGACTTGATCCCCGTCTCTTAGAAGCTTCTCACCCATATTTTCATTAATACCCATTAATATTTTAATTTTCCTAAGTTTAGACTTAGGAACCCCATTAAAAATATTAATTATTTTAATAAAATACAATCCGGGTGGAATTTCACCAAATGATTTATGGGTCCTTGAGATCTCATGTGTTCTAGACCCTCCACAAAATTTCAGAGCTAGAGCACATCCAATGCTAACCAAAATCAACACTCCCTCTTAGCGAGGAATGTGCTCTAGCAATACTTCCCAACAAAAGTATCACACTGATCCACGACATCGATCCTCTCCATTGTTAATACTCGGTTTGCTGCCCTTCATCCACTGCGTTGCTTCTCTCTGTACCGCTGCCCATGACACTGCCACTGTCACTGTTGCATCTGTATTGCAACTCCCTTTCAATATGTTGCATCATGCTGCCCATAGCACTACCACTGCTAACTGCTACACTGCAACTCAGTTGCTAAGAAGTAAGCAACTGAAAAGTCACCCAAAAGCTGACATGTTGGTCAGTCTGGATACCTCGTGATGCTGAAGCTACCTCTGCTGCTAATCTGTGTTGACCCTCTGATGCTACTGTGCTGCTGTTGTATCTGCTCTGTGCCTCCCGCACTGCTCAACACTCTACTATGCTGCTTCAGACTTTGGCACTCTAGCTCTGCCACTGTCGCTCTGTTGTTGCACAAAGTGTCTAGGCACCGTGATAACACTTGGAGTAAGGGTTGTCACTCTAATCCTTACTCCATTTAGACTCTCTCCTAGACAAGTCAAGGGCGGTAGCCCCTAAGTTGAATGAATGAGAATAGAGGCTCTAGGAGACTTAAAGATGGACAACTTGATGAATGTAAACGAGTACTGGTTAACTGAGATGAATAGACTAAACATTAACGCAACCAAGACACAGCCATAAGATAGAAATGATAATAAACCAGTGCCTTTATGTTCAATTAACCATAGTTAAGTAAAAACAAGTTATCCAAAGCAATTTACAAATGTGACGAATAGTGTCAATCATGAACGATCAAATGCGAATGCTTAAAACTTTATAATGCAAGAGATTCCAGATTTAAAATAATTTTCATTAAGAATTCAGATCTAGAACAATTTTTCAATAGGCAATATAAATTTTTAAAACTTTAATCGCACTTGCGAATAGAGAAATCACTTACCACGAAAGGACACCAAGGAACTTTAGTCGAACAATTTAATTATTCCTTAGGAAATTACTTTGATGTGGTAAAATGAAGAGATTAAATTTTTAATGTGACAAAAATAAATTAAAAGGGTTAATAAATCAGAATTTTAATGGGCCATGGGCCACATTAAATTTTTTTAGTGTATTAGCGCAAATCCTCTTTTAATTTAATTCTTTAGTAATTTCAAGTCACAAAAATGAGGATTTTTTAAAACTTTTTAGATTTTTTATTTATTTATTTTTATTTAAGCAAAAAAATCGAAACAACAAAAATTTTAAATAAAAAAAAAAAACAAAAAAAAGGGAAAAAAAATTAAAATGAAACTTAACCAAAATAAAAATAAAAAGGCTAAAAATAAAAGGAGCTCAATTGAAGCCCAAAACTAAAGTAAAAAAAAAAAAGATCAAAACTTAGTTCATATCCAACAAAGGGAAAAATAAACAATAAAAAAGGAAAATGAAATCAAATTTATCTAACCCTAACGTATTCATAAAATACAAATAAATAAAAGAAAAAGTCAAAAGGTTGGAGTCTTTTGCTGTGCATGCAGGTTGATGAAGATGGAGGCTGCAGAAAAGGGAACGACAATGGCAGGAGGGGCTCAACAGAGGAGAGTGATATGGCAGTGATTGTTTGCAGGGTGATGGAGCGATGGCAGTGGGCTGCGGATGGAGGGAGCAGGGAACACGGGGAGAAATGGAAGAGGGAGCCGTGAGTAGAAGAAGAGAGGGGAACTCAACAGGGTTTGATGGCGTTTGCAGGTTGACAACGGCAACAAGGGATCATGCAACAGCGAGGAGGGCAAGGAGAAATGCAGAAAGGCAGACATGTGAGGAAGGAACGAGCTCATGCAAATGGAAAGGCTCACAGTCCAACAATGATGATGGCAGCGAGGAAATTCGAATTTTTCTAGAAACCCCAAAACGCAGATAGCAAAAAAAATTTCGCAATTTTCCGGAGGAGAACTTAACAGAAAATGGAAGCTCAATATGGCAGCAGACAGGAGAAAAATGATAGCCAAAAACCAAGAAAAGTTCCCCAAAAATCTTATTTTAAAATTATATGCTTTTGCCTTAGATTTATCCGTGAAACCCTTACGAAAATTTCTAGATCCAAGAAATTTTAAACCTCGGACTGCAAAAAATTTGAATAATATCCCTGGAAAATTATGTTGATAAGCCCTAGAGATCCAGATCTTACCCTCCAAGGCCTAGATCTAGACTCTACACAAATTTATTCTTCAGATCTGTAGCTGCACGGCAACATGAAAACACCCAAACGATATATACAATGATAAAAACTAAAACCCAGAAAAACCCACGTTAGAAAAATAATTACAAAATTTACAGGCATGTGCACAAGAATGGTAGATCTACCAGATCTAAGGAGTATGAGTCCAACTCCGCTCCCAGATCTAATAATCTAAGGCTCTCAACAGCTAGATCTATCAATTTCCCACACAAAAATTAAATTTTTAAATTTTAAGGTGCTAACTCGAAACCTTTTGTGCATCACCAACAAAAAATCTTATGATAAGCCCGAGATTAATTTTACTGGGCTCTTAAGGAAACACAGATCGGGAGTTGGTTGGTCCAACTGAAAACTTCCCCTAATGCTCGAGGATCTAAAATCAAAATTTGCTTGCAAAACTCGATCCAACCATTAAAAATAGAGTGAGAAAATAATAATAAAACTCAGACAAATAGAGATACCTGCTACTGCGTTCAAAATTTAGATTATTATTCAAACCAGTGTTGTTAAAAGCGCGTTTTAATCGCGCTTTTTTCAAAAACGCGCGCTTTTTCCCCATGGCGCTTAAAACGCGCGTTTTATACGAAAAAAGCGCGGAATTTTTTTTTTTGCCGCTTTTTTCAGAAAAAAGCGCGGGATGCCTGGGCAGCGGGATTTTTGAAAAAAAATGAATATTTTTGTACCAAACGATTTTTTCCCGCTTTTTTCCGCTTTTTTCCCGATTTTTCCGCTTTTTTTCGCTTCATTCCCCGCGTCGATTTAATCCCGCTCGCTCTTTTAACAACATTGATTCAAACTTCAACGACTGAGCAAGATACCTATACTCAAATCACTCTCCAGAAGCTATCATCAATGGCTTTAGAAAAAATTAGGCATGAAAACAACACATCTTATAGTATTCCCATGAAGAGTAACATCAGTAGAACTTAACCCCAAAGTCTTTCTTTATTATCTAGGAAAAAGATTACACAAGAGCTTTTCGCTAAGCACATGACTCAAAGGTCGGATGAATCCATTGACAAATAACTTCCTATTTAAAGATAAATCCTCCAATGGGTAGTTTGAGTGATCCTCGTCAAAACAATCTTGACCGTTGATGAAGATTAAAATTTCTTTCAATCTCATCCATCGAAATATTCAATTCTTAAGGAAATTCGAATTTTTCAATTAAATGCATTTTAATTAACTCAAAAATTAAATTTTTGAGTTAATTTTCCAACAAATTTGACTTTGACTTAACCCCCAGGAATCAAAGATTTAAAATTTGTCAAAATAATTAATTTACCTTAGTCCCGGGATCTTTTAAAAAATTTAATTTTTAAAGACCGACGAATTTTTCCTTTGGAGAATTTAATTTTACTTAGGACCTAGAATTAATTAAATTTATGGCTTAGGATTTTAATTAATTTTTGGCCAGAAAATTTAATTAATTAACCTATGAAGGGATAAATTATTTTTCCAACCTTCAAGACACTTTACATCATGATTTTCATATTTTTTATATCATAAGGGGGAAAACCCAATTGTAATAGACCCTTGCAAACTACCCATTTCTGCGACACGAACATAATCCAATAAACCAAGCAATTTGTAATAAAATAACCTAACCAAATAGTTAGGATTATTCTCAAATTACTTTTACATAGACTCGATCTAGAACACTAGGATTCGCTTAAGATCCTAGTGACAAAATCTATTCCAGCTTTGGGGTAAGACTGGAGGAAAAATCTACCGACCATCCGAGAATTGATCGGTGAGACAAAAAAACTCCCAGAATGGAGATCGTCACTAGAAAAGTAGGTTTACCTAGGTCGTTACATACATGACATGGATCTGCTAAGATTATTTACATTATACACATGCAGAAAAGGTTTACATAACATCTTGGAAGTCAAGCTAATGATGATAGTTGTACGACATGAACACATCGATCAGGCACTATCCCTTTTGCGAAAAAGGGGTTGTACTGTTATGGGTCGTTGACATATAGTGGTCAACACGCTCCATCATCCCTTGCACCAATTGATTCCCATCATTCTGCTACTGTCATTAAGGGCTCTCGTAGCCGTATGTGATCCAAGAGTTTGGGCACCTCAAGGATCCTGCCCCTTTTCATGTAGTCCTCTCGACTACAGCTCAATATTGCCCCACCGTTTCTCTATAGGTGCATGATCACTCATGGTGCAATCCTCAACATCGTCCTCTTTGTCAACTTTCGCTAGAGCAGACTTTGTGTCAGACTTCTCTTGCTTACCCTTCTTTCCAGGGCACTGAGTGGCGAAATGACCCAGCTCTCCACATTTGAAGCATCTGACTTTGGATATATCTTTATTTTTCCTCTTCTGCTGCCCTTGCTGTCCCGCTGATGCGAGAGCTGCATCCTCCTCTTCCTCCTTAGTTCCGATCCCTTTGCTGCTGCTTCCCGCCTTGGTCAATCGTCTGATCTCTTCCTGTCGAAGAGCTGCCCACATCTCCTCCCAACTTGGGAGAGAAGCCCTGCCCAAGATGCTTTGGACAAAGGTTTCCCAATCTTCAGTGACTGCATTTAGGGCAGTCCTGACCATGAATTCAAGATCTGCTGTAGACCCTACGGAAGTTAGCTGGTTTTGGATCCCTTGCAACCTGAGAAGGAAGGGATCGATTTCTTCTCCCTTCTGCATTTGATACTATCTCTGTTGACGCTTAAGAAACATCTTCCGTTGAACGAAAGTTCCCTCATACAAAGTGGTCAAGGCCTCCCACATTTCCCTTATTGTGTCCTTCTCAGCAATATGTGGGATCACATGATCCTTAAGGCGTCCAAGATCATGCACTTCGCTTTTGGTCTGAGCCTCCTCGTACTTCTTGAGAGGATCAACATCAACTGGAACAACAACCATCTTCAAGGCATAATCCTTGATGCGATTTTTGTCTAAACCTGTCAAGACCCTGGCCTTCCAGATGACAGTTGGATGCTCCATCCAACCTATCCTGATCCCTCAGTCCATTAACTGCCATCTCTACTCAAATGAATGACGAACTGATTCTCTTCTTCCTCTTTCACCGCCTGCCCTAGCAAAACTCAGATTTGGATTTCTTTGGCGCTAAAAATCCTCTAAGGAACAAGCTCCCTCTGAATTTCGATTTCCTTCATGGAAATCCTTCTACCAACTACTGTCGAACCACCACTCTCTAATCTCTCTTTGTTGCTGCTCAGCACTAGATCTAGATTTCTTGGCAAGAAATCTTCTGAGGAACTAATTCCCTCTACTTTGCTTCTGCCCCACTAGGTACTGTTCTACACCAACAGAATCAGCACCCCACCAACAACTCCAGATAAAGCCTGCGCTGCACCTCTTGCCCCGATAACCAGAAAAACGAGACTCAACAGTCTCTGTGTTGGTCGAGTAATCACTGCGCTGCCCTCTACAGCTTCAACGTCACCCAATCAGGTTGACTGCGTGAACCTCCCTTGGTGACTGCATCACCCCTCCTCTGCACTCTCGACTAGAAACTGCGCTGTCTCTCGGGACAATTGTCTTCAACACATATTTTCCTCTGTCCTTTTGCTGATGGCTTCAGTCCTCCTTGATCTGCAATCCCTCTGATACCATGTGAAAATTTATGAATTGAACAAGTCAGAAATCCTACTGCAATAAATTGATTTGCATTACCTACTTGTGTTCTTCATTTAACAAGTTATTTTCAAAATTATTTAGGAACTATTAATGCAAATACACTGCAACCTACACCAATATACAAATGACGTACTGAAAAATAAATGAGACAATCACACAAAGGACACACTTATTTTTGGACTAAACGTCCCTGGAAAAACCCAATGCGGGAAAACTGGTGCAGCAGCTCTGAGGGTTTTCTATTATTAAGCAGATGTTATGAATACAAATGTTGGTTGCCCTCTCAACAAACCAGTGACAGAGAAATACAATGGCGTAAAACGTGAGTGAGTTTTACCTCACTTCACTCGGCAGAGTCCGACTGATCCAGCAACAAAACTGGTTGGCTCCGGCTACAACTGCATTGTCCCTTCGCAGTAACTACGTGGAGCTATCTAAGGCTCCGCGTCAGCTCTTCTGCCCACTGCATCAGCATTCCCCCGCTGTTCCGGCAGTTCCGACACTCTGCGTGGAAGGCAACTCTCTCCCTCTGTGCTGGCCCTTTTGGCTTTGCGTCAAGGCTGCATGGGCCTAGACTGACCCAGCGTCATCTTTCCTGGCTACTGTGCTACCTCCACAAGATTGTCTCCGCCTCTCTGTCTGTATTCCCGAACTATCACTACCCCTCAGTTACAAGATCTCCCCAATTGATTTCCCTCCTAATAACTTCTCACCTCAGAAAATCGATTTCCTCAATCTCTTTGTGTGTCTTCTGCAATTGACCCCAAGTCTCCATGTATACTTTTCCTGTTGAGAGATTGACAACCGAGATTAAGTCTCTAATCAATGACTAAGATTAAATTAGACTTTATCCTCATCTATTAGAAGCTTCTCACCCATATTTTCATTAATACCCATTAATATTTTAATTTTCCTAAGTTTAGACTTAAGAACCCCATTAAAAATATTAATTAATAAAATACAATCCAGGTGGAATTTCACCAAACGATTATGGGTCTTGGAGATCTCATATGTTCTAGCCCCTCCACAAAATTTCGGAGCTAGAGCACATCTGATGCTACCCAAAATCAACAAGGGCATGCCACTATGAAATGCCCAATCGGTTCCCTGATTTGTAAGCTCATTTCCTCAATTGCACTAATGAATTGTTGTATTGGAAGGTGAATAGATGCATTGGATCTTATACAGGATTGCAGGAGGGTCTTCATCTTGGGGTTTGGTCTCCCTATACGCGATCCAAGCCCTCTAGAGAGTCATATTGGCACTTGTAGGGTGAGTGTTGAGAGCCATGGGCCTCCGACATAGTAGAGAACATATAGCCACACCATGGAATCCTTCAGCACCACCTATTGCTTCCTCGTGTCCCAGTGATTCGATGATGATGATGCACTTGGACCACATTGCCCAGCCGGCTACACACTTGCATCACACACTTGGCAGTTGATCCAGGGCCAATATGGGGTTTTGTCTCACCTAAGGAGACAAGGGAGGGCTTACATCATCATTCCAACCCTTATAGATGGAGCACAGGCTTGATTGATTCATTTCTAGACCCATGAGGCCATTCTTTGTGTCCCCACAACCACTTGGGAGCACCACAGGTTGTTTGCTTGGATATTTAGCAACCACCCCCTTTATCATTGTTATTGGAGTCCTCCTATTCATTATGGCACATGAGGGACTTGATTTGGCATTTCAACGACCCTATTAGCTATTGTTCTATCATTTCGGCCCTCTTGATAGGCTTATCTTTCATCTTTGGAGCTATTTGGTGGGCTTGTCACAAAAGTGATGTTATTTTGCACATTATTCTATTCTAGGGGCATCATTAGGCTACTTTAGGCCATTCGAATACATCAAAGGCTCATATAAATACAAGAGAGCCTCATTGTATCAATCATCATCACTTGGATTGGATTTCTGTTGGTTTTTGTAGCATCGGATGTGGTCTAGTCAGAAAATTTTGTGGAGAGGCTAACAAAAGATCTCCAAAACCCAGAATCGTTTATGGAATTTCTACCTAGAGATGGTTTAATTCAGTGTTGAAAATATCGGTATTGGCAAAATATCGGTGAGGGTCCAGAAAACATTTTATCGGCAATATCGGTGAAAATATCGCAAAATATCGGCAAGCATAAAAAATAATTTTTTCAAATTTCAAACATAGCCGATATTTTGCCGATATTTTCAAAATATCGCGATATTTTCTCGGCGATATATCGTTTTGCCGAAAATATTGCGATATTTTCAAATATTGCCGATATTATCAATAGTGGTTTAATTAGATTATTAGTCGATTTTTAAATATTTCCCAAGTCTAAACTTAGGGAATATGGCTAATTAACTAGAATTAATTAAGTCAAGGTGTGAATGTTCTAGAAACTAACATGGATCGATTTCAAGTTAATCCTAGCCATTGATTACGATCTAATATTGGCCGTTGAAGTGTCAACATAAGATTATAAGAAGTCGATGGGGCTTGGAGAAAACACTTGAGAAGTTTTATCTTACTAGCAAATCGATTTCCAGAGTAGCAGTAGTTAGTTGTCGGAGAGAGAGCTAGTGAGATCAAAGCAGTGAGAGAGGGCTAGAGACAGTGAAGCCGAAGGAAGATTTCCAGATCCGGTGAGTACATTTGCAGAGAGGCAAAAAAACCACAAAGAAGCTGACGCTGGGGCAATGCAGTAGCCTCTAGAGGCAGTTTTGATTCTGCTGGGGAAAGACGAGTTTTAGTGCCAAAAGCTAGATAGAGGTTCGAGAGGCTAGGAGAGACATTTTCCCAGACAACAACAGACCAAACAGCTTGAGGAGAAGCTGGTTCGAACTGAGTGCAAAAGTGACTGCGCTATGGTGACGTAGTAGCTGCGTAGAGCCAGTTTGGATGACTCAATTTGAGCTGAGGTCAGAGTCCGAATTTGCCTATGGAATGAGGAGATTTCCTCACTAAAATTTTCTTGCCAGTATTTCTCTGTAGGATTGCCAATTTCAACATCTAGTTGTACTCAAATTATTTCACTACTACTTAATATTAAAATGCTCAGCTGCTGCACGGGTTTTCCCAAGTTGGGTTTTTTCTGGGGACATTGGTCCAAAAATAACTGTCATTTTATGTGTGTGCTAGCATTTCTTCCAACATTTATTCTTCCACAGTTTTATTTGTGTAGGTTGCAGTGTGAGTTATTTAGTGTTTGTTGTAGGAAACAATAAATAAATTGTTAAATTTAATTAACAATTAGAAGAATAATTTCCAGTTGTTGCAATGGGATTCCGTTTTTTGGAATTTTCACATGGTATCAGAGTGCAGATGATCAACCAGAGAGCTTAGTAGTAAAGGAAGAGGGAGTTTCTGTGTTGAGTGTGGGTAGCAGATTGAAACCCTAGAGGCGGCATAGTCACCTTGGCCAAGAGGTCAAATTTCTTGAGGAGAATCGATCTTTTATGAGATCTCTCTAGATCGAGGGATTCCAAAGGCAGAGAGAGAAATACTTTCGTTAGGCAGATCTCTAGTTGGACGCAGAGGTTTTTGCAGTTGCAAAATCAGCGTTGGGTGGAAGAGGAAAGAACACACAGAAGAGGGAAGATTTCTCTTGGGGAACTTCGAGTTTCAGAAGTTCAATTTTCCATTGCAGATTGGTAGTAGCAACTAGCAGATCTGTGCATTCCAGAAGGGATTGCGAGTTGCAGAGCAGCAGTCGAGCAAGGAAGAGAGGGAGCTTCTGGGTTTATTCTCTCTAGTTTTGCATTTCCATATTTTTACAGCTCTGCAGGGATGACTGTACGAGATTGCCAGAGGCGGTTGTGCGAGTTAGCCAGAATGTAGATCTAGGGAGTAGATCGACTTCCAGTTGTCGGAGACAGGTGCTAGAGGAAGTGCGAGTTGCAAAGAAAGGAAGGGTCCTAGCCAGGGACTAGACTCAAAAGAAGATAGTGGGGCACCAAATCCAGGAGGAGTATGAGACTCCAGTGTGCCAGATGGGCAGGGTCTAGCATAGTTGCAACAAGGAGATCAGTCATATCAGTTCCATATTGTTGCAGCGGAACCGTCACCTTTGCTACAGGAATCCACAATATCACAGTAGCAGGTTCAGTGTCAACAGACTTAATCTGTCATTAGACAGTTGCAAATCTAGTTGTAGTCAGTACTCGAGAGACAGTTGCAGAGCTAGATACAGTGACATAGGCGGTGTGAATTGCCCAGTATGCAGGTGCAGTTCTAGCTAGAAGACTCCCAGCGTAGAGCTTCGCAGTCTAGTTTCCTGTGCAGGAGGATAGTGTGAGTTGCCAGGAGGGAGCAGAGAGATTTCCCATAGGGAAATCGAGGCTCAGAGGGAGTGTTGCTTCAGAGGGAGCAACCCTATGGATGCTAGTGCTTCAGGATCCGAGGAGATCAAATTGTTGAAATTTCTAAACGTTACCCATTAGAAATCCCTACTGCATTATCTAGTTTATTTCACCTACTTCTTTATTCCTTAACAAGTTATTTATTCATATAAATACTGAAAATAAACACAAATGTAGCCTTAACTCATATACAAATCAACAAATGAAATACTAGACAAACACACAAGTGACACCATTATATTTGGACAATCGTCCCCGGAAAAACCCAATGCGGGAAAACCGGTGCAGTAGTTCTGAGGGTTTTATTATTATGCAGATTTCTTAAGTACAACTAGGGTGCCGGATTGGCTCACCCAACAGAGACTTTTACACGGCAGTAATACCTCTTCTCAGAGACAAATATTCAACAAGTCTGCCACACGAAAATCATTTCGGCGCTTCTCCAAGGCTCTGCGTCAGCCCTGCTAGCCTTAGCGTAGCTCTAGAACCCTCTGCATCAGCTCTCTGGCCCTCTGCGTCACCCACGCAAGCCCCTCAACCTCTGCGCAGTCTCTGGTTGTCTCTACGTGGCTTTTGATGCCTCTGCGTAGCCTCTCTGTCACTGCGTTGACCCTCAGGCACTGTCTGCCTCTCTGCTATGTACTCACTGCCCCTCACTACAACTCAAATCACTTGTTCGAATTTTCTCAGCGAACCCCGCTCTAGAAAATCAAACTGACTAATCAATCTTGGTATCTCTCTAACTGACCCTCAAGCCTCCTCTTATACTTTTCTTGTTGAGTCTTCAACGGCCGAGATTAAGTCTCTAATCAACTTAGATTTGGCTTGATCCATGTCATTTAGAACATTCTCACCTAGTTTTATATTAATACCCCTTAATATTTTAATTTTCCTAAGTTTAGACTTAGAAAACTGTTACGCAGTAATTTGTCACCGTTGGTCATCGTCCTTGTTACCCCTGCTTTCGCACACTAGAGGACACATTTATGGACCTGTGACCAGTGACACAACTTAAAAACACTTGCATTGGATTCTCCTAAGTATGAACTTCAAAATCCCTGAAGACACCTTTTGAAGATTAGCCCTAAAAAATGCCCTTTTTCCATTAGCGCGGGTCCACAGTGTCTAACCCGTGCCAATGGCTCAGTTCCTCCAAAGAGGGCGCGCCCATGGACGCTCTGTCACATAACAAAGCTCGCGCCACCCAAAATTGGTCATGATTTTTGGCCAGCGCGCACTGAAGTGTTTTTTCCTCCATTGCTCATGCAGTTCTTTGGGGAAAAATCCCATGGAAGTGGTCGAGTGTCGTCTTTTTTATCCATGACAACCCAGTTCAAAGGCTATTATGGGACAATGCCAAATCTTCAGTAGGTGTCCGGATACAATGCATACTTCCTCCTCCTCCATCTATAAATGACTGTCAACCTGCATTGAACCAACTAGTTTTTTGGTGAGAGCTAAGGTGAGCTAAGACTATGCTGGATTGATAGTGAGAATTGAGAGCTATAGAGGAGTTATGCTACCAAAATATTGAGAGAGGAGGTCACTTTGCAAGGCATGTTTAGCTGCTGACCCAGTCGGAGGAGATTTCAACATCAGGCCTCTTTGGTTGTAATCCTTCTCTTCTTTTATTGAATAATGAACGACTATCATTATGGTTCCACTCACGTGTCTTCTGATGATATTTGAGTTATATCTTGTCTGACCGATATATAATTGCATGTACTGGATTTTATGCTTGTGTTGGATTGTTCTTTGTTTGTGCAGGTGTCCGTACGTGGAGCGTAAGGATAGTGACCAGCCAAAGCTAAAGGACGGGAACAACGTTTCTTCTACAACAAATAGCGTTGGATTCCAGGTAGATCATTCTGATCGATCTTTAAATTATGCAATTAGGAACCTGCGTGTAGCGTGTGTGATTATTGCTAGACCCGTGTTGGGCTAGTGGGATCGCCTCTGTCCGTAGAGGGGATTTACTAGTTCAACAAGAATCATCAATTGTTAGGAGCCTTACTATTCCATTGGAAAAAATAGTATCTATTTCGTAAGGTCCCAGCCATCTTGTTCATAATTTCCCTTGAAAATTTTCAAACCTAGAATTATACAATAAAGCCCAATTACCTTTTTGGAATTGCTTATAATTGATGGTTTTGTCATGCCACCTAGTTCTTTGCTTTTGGATCATAGTTGTTTGATGGATGGCACCTAATCTCTTTTCATCCAATTCCTAGAGTTGCTGCAACCTGGCTGTCTGTGCATCCGTCAAATCAAGGTTAACAGCTAAAGCAGTTATTAAGGTTTTAACTTCAAATTCCACAGGAAAAACAACACTTTTACCATAAACCAATTCATAGGGAGAGAATCCTGTAGTATTTCTCTAGGTAGTTTTTTAAGCCCATAATGCTTCAGGGAGCCTTTGAGACCAATCCTTCCTATTTTCTTTCATTGTTTTTGTTAGAATGGCTTCTATAACTTTGTTTGTACTCTCCACTTGTCCATTGGCTTGGGGGTGGTATGGTGTAGTCATTATATGACGGATATGATATTTTTGAAGGCTCGCTTTAAAACCATGAGAATTGAAAGGAGGTCCTCCATCTGTAACTAGCTTTCTAGGCATTCCAAATATAACAAAGATTTCTTCAAATAGAAAGGCTAAAAAAGATTCTTCATTAGCTCTAATGAGTGCCTTAGCTTCCACCTATTTATTCATATAATTTGTACAAATCAATATGTAAATTCTTTGATTGGATGGAGGATTAATAGGCCCTAAAAAGTCTAGAGCCCATCTTTCAAAGGGTTCAAGTATTACCTGGGGATTCAATGGAATTTCATCTCTATGATTAGGTTGACCCATTCTCTAACAGCTATCGCAGGCCTGAACATATTTCTTTGCATCCTTGAAGAGTGAGGGCCAATAATAATCCATTCTGAGAATTTTGTGTGCCCTTCTCTTATCGGAAAAATGCCCTCCACAAGGGCCATCATGACAAGCCTTTAGTATATCATAAACCTCATCTTCTCTAATGCATCTTCAGATTTTATGATCAAGTCCTGTATAGAAAATACACCCACTTATCCAGCTATATCGAGCACTTTGTTGAATGATCTTTCTTTTCTCTCGATGTGATAGGTGTGATGGTAACTTCCCTGTGACCAGATAATTGGCAATGTCTGCATACCAAGGTGAGTGAGCAAATACTGCAAATAAATATTCATCAGGAAAGGAATCATCTACTGGATTATTATCATTAGCTTTTAACCGAGAAAGGAAATCAACAACTACATTTTATTTACCTGGTCGATCTACAATTGTAATATCAAACTCTTGTAATAATAGTAACCAACTGGTGACTCAAGCATTTGTGACAGATTTGTTCATTAAATACTTAATAGCCGAGTGGTTAGTATGAACAAAAGTAGAGTAACCAGTAATGCAATGTTGAAATTTATTAATAGCATAAATGACTGCTAAAAAATCCTTTTTAGTCACTGTGTAATTAAGCTCAGCAAGAGTCATATTCTTACTAATGAAATAGATAGCATAAGGAAGATGGTTTTCCTCTTGTCCCAAGACAACTCCAATTGTAGTATCTGAAGCATAAGAGGATATATGAAAAAAGTGCCCAATCAGGTCCCCTTAAAATAGGAGCTGTAGATAACTGATGCTTAAGTTCATCAAATGCTTTCTAGCAAAGATCAATCCACTTGAATTCAACATTTTTCATAAGTAACACAAACAAAGGAGAAGCTATTTTAGAATTTTTTTTAATAAATCTTCTGTAGTATCTAGCATGTCCTAAAAAAATTCTCACATCAGTTTGTGTTCTAGGGATAGGAAGGGTCTGAATTACCTGTATTTTGGATGGATCTACTTGAATTCCTTAAAATGAAATAAAGTGTCCAAATACAATTCCTTCATTCATCATCATATGACATTTTTCAGTACTTAGGGAAAGGTGATCTTGTACACAACGTTTAAGTACTTTCTCAAGGTTTTGGAATGCATCTTCAAAAGTCACACCATAAGGGGTAAAGTCATCCATATATATAAGAAAAGATTCCTATCACTGCTCTTTGAAAAGTTGTTGGAGCATTACATAGTCCAAATGGGAGAACTCTATAGGCAAAAGTTCCCCAGGGACTAGTAAAAGTGGTATTGTCTTGGTCTTGGGGTGCAATTTTGATTTGGTTATATCCACTAAAACCATCTAAAAAGGAAAATAATTTCTTTCCTGACAAACTATCTAACACCTGATCAATGAATGGCAAGGGGAAGTGATCTTTTTGAGTGGTTTTATTTAAGGCTCTATAATCTACACACACTCTCCATTTCCTGTTTTCTTAGGTACTATCACCAATGGATAAACCCATTCACTGTCATATATGGGGTATATAAACCCTACATTAAGCAATTTTTGAAGTTCTTCTTTAACAATTTCCCTCAAATTGGGATTCATTCCCCGTTGGGGTTGATAGATTGGTAGACAACCTTCCTTGATATAGATACAATGAGTACATAACTCAGGAGAGATCCCCTTCATATCTGAATAGTCCCATGCGAATGCTTCCTTATTTTCATGAAGTAACTTCATTAGTTGCTGTGTTTCAACGTCTATTAAATTTGGGTTTATGTTCAATGTTTTGCCAAGTTCAATTTCTACTATTATGCTTTCAGAGGAGATGGTAGTTAATGTTTGAGGTAGATCTTCAAATTTAAGATTTTCTTGGGTTTCAGATTCAAAAATTGTAGTCAACAACTTATATGTTTCAGAAGTGACTGAGGAGGGTTCACAAATAAAATAACTACTTACTTGATCCTCCGTGGTATCTTTAAGAGTTAAATCTTGTCCGATAGTCAACATAGGTTGAGTAGCATTACCATCATAGTCTAGCCATATAGAATTATCATTATTAATCATGGGTGTGGCATGAGGGTAGAGAGTAAGCTGCTTGGTTTCACATCTATTAGAAATTGTCATTGAACCAGATCTACAGTTGATAAAGGCATCGACTATGGCCAACTAGGGCTTTCCCAAAATTATAGGATGTCCCCCCAACTTTGTTTTAGTCTGCAATACCACAAAGTCAGCTGGGTAATTCCAAGATTCAACTGAAATGATTAGGTATTCAATGACTCCTTCTAGTTTGATTGTAGAACGATTAGCTAACTCCAGAATGGTTGGTGTCTCTATGATCACATTCTTCAGCTGTAATAGTTGTGAAGTTTCAAGAGTCATAATATTTATAGCAGCACCTAAATCTACCAGAACTCGTGAAATAATAGTTTTTCCAATTTGTATTGTAACCATAGGATGGCTGAGATCACCATATTTAACAGGAGGGGCTTTACCAGACATTAAAGCAGATAGATCACCCATAACATGAACTGTAAGTGGATCTTTAGCTTTCCTACTAGGTTTCTCAATACAAATATCTCTCATAGTTCTAGCATAAATTGGTACATCTCTGAGTGCTTGTAAGAGTGGAATTTTAACATAAAGATTCTGTAATTCCCCTAAAATATTAAAAGCACGCAGCTCAGGTGTCTTAGTCAAAGCTAAACGTTCAGGGAATCATGGCTGTATTGTTTCAACACCCTTATTAGAGGGTGGCTGTACCTCCTTACGTAAATTATTTCTCTCTGTCTCTTCTTTATCAGAGTCAGAAGAGGTAATATCATCAATAATAGGTTCGATTATTTTCCCACATCATAAATGGATATCATTACACTGCGCAGGGAAAACAAGAGGTATACGCTGGTTCCAAAAATCAATGACTTGCATAGCTTTATTATTGGGGTTAGGGTTTGGTTGTAAAGGCAGCTGGGGTCTCATCATTTGATTATTTGGTGGAGCACCTGATTGTAGAGGGAGCGGCTGCTCAAACTGAGGAAATTGATTTGGAAACGGGATTTGTTGAGCTCTCCAGTTTAGATTCCGTTGATTAAAATAATATTGTTGTTGTGGAGGCCAAGGAGTCCACATTGTAGGGTCGACAAAGGGAGGGTTTGTTTGTTGCATGGGTGGGTAATTCATTTGATTGAAGGGTGGGTATTGCATATGATTAAAGGGCGGATAGTTTTCTTGATTAAAAGAAGGATAATTATTCCAACAACTATAAGATGTAAATGGCATATTAGAATTCATACCTTGTCCTCATGGTTTCCATTGCCTTCTATGTGTCTTCGGTTGGTTGCAATGCTGCTTTTATTCTTGGTAAAGAAGGGAATTATTGTGCTTCATGGTCCTTCTCACAAAGGGTGAAAATTGGCACTTTGTCCAATGGGCATTCTCTTAGCGGATGTTTATCTCTGCATTTCAGATAGAAGATAGCCAAAGCAGCTTCTGCTTCTGTTGGTTTCTTCTTAACCTGCAAGGTATCAATCTGTGAAGCAAAGGAACTTAACATTTCAGTTTTGAATTCCTCAAGTAAATTACCTATTCCAGATCTTGTTTCTCCTCCACTGGCTGATTTTTGGACTCTTGAATATGTATTATCCTTGCTATTTGATCTATTCCTTGTAGCTCCTCTTGAACATCTTTTACAGAGGTTAAAAATTTCATCATATGATTCTTTAGATATGTCCCCTTTACCAAGCATATTTAGCATGTCTAGACAATCATCCCTTACCCCTTTCAATAATATTGTTTTAAGAATATCTTTATTTACATCAGAATGATTGGATCTCTGCAGATTGTATTGTAGCCTTTACACAAAGTCCTCCAAATTTTCGTCCTCCTTTTGTACCATCTTAAATAGTTCCTCCCTTTTTTCTCTCGTTCGGTAGTAGTCTTGATATTTGGTCAAAAACTTCTATTTCATTTGTTCCCATGTTGTGATTACATGGCCTCCCAAACTCATGAACCATTTTAGTGCATTTCCTTTTAGTGTTGCTGGAAATAGCTTCAGTTTCTGAGCATTAGTAACATAATCATGGCTTCTGCATAATATATAAAAGTCAAAAATAAAATCATCATGATCTTCAGAAGATAAACCATGGAAGTTAGGTAAGGCTGAAAGTGGGATATTCTTCATGGGAGTTGCCCCTCTCTGAAGATCACCAATAGGAAATCCCAAGGTAGAGAGAGAATTCCCATCTCTTCCTTCTCCTCCTACTTGTCCTCCGCCAAAGATTCCTTCATTGTTCCCTTCCATTGGTTGTTCTCCTGTTGCAATTTCCCGGTCTTCAATGTTTTCTGTTGGCTCCTCAATGGCTTCAACTGGTTCCTCAATATCTTCTACTGGTTCCTCAATATCTTCTACTATTTCCTCAACCTTTTCAGGGCCCACAACTTCCTTCGTTTCGTAGTTTGTTTGTAGAGAATGCTGAGTCTTTAACTTTCAAGAGCTTATCCTCTGAGAAGTTTCAGCTTTTGATATAATCTCATTAATAAAGGTCTTTCTTCCTCCTCTTCCTTTGCCCTTGCCACCTGTAGGGTTAGTTTTCTTGCGTCCTCTCATGCATTCTGCACATCTAAAAGAAAAACATTAATGCTTTTGAAATCTATGATTGCCTTCCCCGGAAATGGCACCAAAATGTTGGTCACTTTAATTGCTTATTAATTCAAACAACTAAGTGCTACATGAATTGTCAACCCAGGGAAGTCTGTTTATTTCAAAGGCAACTACACACTGTATATGCTCAATCTCAAAAGCAATAAAAAGATGTAGTAATACATATACTAATTAGACCTTACGTTAATCAAACTGAAGCTCTACTCTGAGTTAAACAGGAACAATTTCTCTATTGTAGACAATTATCAAAGAATCCTTGATTACATTAAAAAGAAGAATCTAGGAAAAGAAATCAATTTGCAGAGGAAAAGACTAGTTATGCTATAACAGAGAACATGACCCTATTCCCCAAGCAGGAAACTTCAACACCTGTTTCTGATTACTATGCTTCACAAACTCACTCTGTAAACTCGATTACTAATTAAAGCACTCACTGATTAGCTGTGAATGAATTCAGGAAAGTAATGCAATAATCGATTGAAAAAAAAAGTTTCAACAATAACGCATAAGCAATATTCAATAAACAGAACTTAACAAGGTATGAATAGAAAATAACACTTAACACACTACAGGAATTTAATGGGTGAATCTTGTGATGAAGGTGAGCCATTTCCTTCTCACAAGATTCCCCAGAAAAAGGAACTAGAAAGGAATTCTCAGAACGATATTTTATTCATCTGTTAATGTATCATATTGCAAAAGATTCCAGTCCTTTTACTTTCAGCTTGACCTTCCTGCCGTCTGTCCGTAGTCTCTCTAATGTAGATGTCTCCTCTTTTTAAATAGGAGACATATATTACAATTGATTACATTATAAATCCTATATTTAACCCGATATGCGAAAATAGGATAATTAGTTCTTCCATTAACAAAATGCTGTTACAATGGTTGTGACAATGCTGACTTTGGAATGTAGTTGTTACGGCCAGTGTAACAGCTCCTTCGATGATCTCCTTTTGTTGCTGTCGAATCTAAAAATGAAAATCACGGGCTGTTTCAGCAACGAGATTTGCGCACTGTTCTAATTGTTTCAGCAACGTACATTGCAATGATAAACTGTTTCAGCAACTATCCGATCAATGATTAACTATGAAGGTAATGTAATTATATGTAAAATAAATTAAACATATAGTAATGAGAAGAAATATTGTATACCTTCGGAAAAATGGATTAGAGTAATAACATTGACTTAAATACGGATTGGAAAGGGTGAAATGATAGCAAAATATGTGATAAAAAAGGGACAATGTAGGGTCCTAACATTGATAACCCTTTAGGTCTTGTTGTAGGTCTTCTTAGGCCTCTCCTTTGAGCCACTAAGCCTACTAGGCCTCTTGACCTTAGCCGCAGGCCTATTTGGACCTAAAATTTGCTCACTAAACCCTTACTTTGTGAATGTTTTGCTACAACTCTCTCTTAATCATTCATAACAGTGGTAAAATTCATGTTTAAATTCCTTAAAAGTCATTTCTAAATAGTCTAAACACATTAATAATTACATTGTAAAAATTTGGTAGTGTTTTGGCTACTTGGGCATTAAGTTTTGAGCTCAGATCTACTTGTCAGCTTGCTAGAATATCTCTGCATAAGTAGATAGATTAGATATGATATTTTCTAAATAACACATATTAAGTGGGCTAAAATCTCATAAATTTACATTGGCAAGTCATTGGGCTACTCATTGGTCATTTCAAATTTCATATGCTTGATAATTTCCTTGTTTAAATTGGTACTCTTGCCGCTATCCTATTTGTCACATAAGTGGCTTTTTCATGATCAAATTGGTTCATTGTGGTTTATGCTATTAAATTCTAACATTTACTTGTCTTGTGTTAGATCAAAAAAATTGTTAACTTGACACTAAAATCACTCAAACATTTAAGCTCCAAATATTCGAATCTCATTGATGGTTTAAGTTATTTGAGCATTAAGATCTAATTGGCACCCTTGGCTTAAGCATTTGATTGAACATTCACAAGGAATAATTGATAATTTCTAAATACATTGTGTTTCTATCTTAAGCAATTGGCACCTTAAGTTTTATTCTTGAGCATCTTTCAACATTGGCATTGTCTAAAGAGCATAATCTTGGCAATATTGTTGATTGTTGAAAATCATTAGTGGAATATCTTAAGTAATTGGTATCTTGTGGATTTCATATCAGCACTAAATAAATTGCCATTTTCTTGGTCATAATATTGTTGCATACTTTATCATTAAGTACTCTTTCCATAAAGAATAATAATAACTTAAGTACTTAAACAATTAAACGATCTTAATCCAAGACTCACTCACCTATCTTGCATAAGTGTTCTAGGCCTAGCTTGCATTAATAATTTACCTCCAAGCATAAGATTGGTTGATAGGATTTTAGTGCCACCCTTTCTCATCTAGCTTGAGGGATTCAACACCTTTTTAGTGGTCAACATAGTGACCTTGCAGTCGTTAGAGCCACAGTCTCTACAAGTTCGAAGGCTCTGTGTGGTTGGAACACAAGGGGAGGTATCGTTAACCAAGCCTCTGCTTGCTTCCTGTTGGATTTCATCCCACAACCTACTCTAAAGACTGGTCTCAGAACAGTTAAGGGAAAGGTTCCATTTAGACTAGGCATTTAACTTAAAGGTAATCAAGATCCTTGAATTACAATTAAATCTTAGGACTTACATCTTATATAGCTTAGTGAAGCATCTAAGCAATGGTTTTCCATTCGGTTACTTGGTCTTAAATTATAACAAGTAAGAATTTTGACTCCATAAGGCAATGGTATCATATCTAAATCTAATCTAATCTTTGAGTCATGCTAAATTTAACCAAGTAGCTAGGCCACTCAATAGTGTCTCCCGGACTTGTTGGTTACCAACTTGTCTTTCACCTTCACATTTCCATAGGGACTACCCCTCATAGCCTACTACTGGGAGACAAGTAGAATGAAGTGGGTAGGGAGTAGAGTGAAAACCCCTGCCCTGATCCATTGTCGCAATGCCTGTACAATCTGAGTGACAATATTTTTTGGCACCATTGTCGAGGATAATTTTTTATTTATTTATTTATTTATATATATATCTATATATATATATATATATATATATATATATTATAATATATTATATTATATATAATATATTATTATTATATATATTATTTTTTTTTTTATTATATATTTCTGGGCACTTCAATGACATTCTTTCTGATCTTTTCCACCGTTCATTATCCTGTCAAGTGGAACAACATTTTTGGCACTGTTGCAAGGGACCATTTTATTGGATCTTGGTATTGATTACACTCTCATTAATCTTCCTAATCTTCTAATATTCAATCATTATTCATCTTCTCATCACATTATTCTTTCTCCTCTCACTAATCCTTTCATGTTGTTCATTCACACTTTTAGCACCTGGACATTTAGGTTGGTTTCCTGTATGGGTGGAAAATCCACTTGTTCAACCATTGACAAGAGCTTACTCTATAAGGAATCCTGGTAGCTTAGTTAACCCCGCTCCCGATCCTGAAAAGGTTCTAAGAGCCGAGTTAAAGAAATTGCATTCTAGAAAGAAATTACATTCTAGAAAGAAATTAAAATTTCTCGGACATGAATCTCTCCTTGATCTCCACTTTCTTTTCATTAATCCCACCAATCAAGACATCGTGGGTGATTATCACTGGCCTTTCAACTTCACAAATGTCCAAGGGTATCCTCACAACCTTCCAGATGAATCTACCATGAAAAGCTCTCGAACTTTCAAGGAAGCAATGACATCAATGCTGAAGCTCATATTAAAAAGTTCAACACATTTGTACAAAGATTCGCTCATTCCACTGCCTACAACATGAAGATGTCATGAGGAAATTATTTGTTTTGTCATTGGAAGATAATGCACTTGATTGGTTTCATGATAAAGCAGATAATTCCTTGGACTCTTTGAGAGCCATCATTGATGCATTCAAAGATAAATATGGGGGCAAGAGGGAAGAAAAGTACTTATTCAAAGAAATGAATACTATAAAGACAAGAGAAAATGAAACAACCAAAGAATTCAACCAAAAGTTTACTAGTATTCTAAGGGACATGACTCAAGATTACAAACCTCCCGACAAAACAGTTTTGGAGCAATATCTTGAAGCTTTTAACGGTGACACTTAGTATGAGATTAGATGTGCCAAGCCTGCCAATTTAGCCGTTGCCCAGGGTATAATTGAAGAATTGAAAAAGGATAGGAAATATTCAGGTAAGTTAGAGGTCTTAGGTTTTGATAGAGGTATAGTTAAATATAAGGAAAAGAAAATTAAAGAAGAGGAACCATAATCAATTAAATAATTGACTTGAGTAATAAGAGAAATTAAAATCGAAAATGCCAAACAAATAAGTGATATGCAGAATCAATTTATCCAGATGGAGAGAAGATGAATGAAAAATATGCCTCCTCAGAATAACAATAATAACAGAGGCAACAACAATCCTTGGCCAAGAAGGAATCCCCATAGAGATCAAAGGCCACATACACTACTTAAGTATGCTAATATGGTTGATGAGCCTATTCCTTTTTGTAGATCTTGTGAAAGCTTCCATGAGTAAAGTAGATGTGCCTTTACAAGAAAAGTTTTAGAGGAAGGAACAAATCAACAAGTAAATAATGCACGACAACATCCTCCTAAAGAAAGTCGGTGTGATGATATGATTTCTTCATCATTTGCCATAAATAATTTCAGTGAAGAAAAGGATGCCATTACAAGCATATGGTAAAAAACCATCTCAAGAGAAAACTCTAGATATTGCTAGAAGTAAGGGATACCCCTATCAGAGGAAAATTAAAGATCAGAATCAGAACAAACAAGTTGCTTTTGAAAGGTACAAGTTGAGATTGAAAGTGGATTGGGCTACATGGATTAATAGCACTACATTGTCTGTTCTAGTGCTTGAACTTCTAAAAATTCCATCTCAAAGGGAATCCTTATTTCAGGCTTTGGGTATGGTTCAGTAGGGTAATGTTGATAACAATCCCAAGGATGAGAAAATTAAATTGAAAGATTTAAACTGCTACATGACAAATGAATATCATCAACCCTTCTTTCTAACTTTGAACATAAATTAATGATTTCTGTTGGGTTGTGTTATATTCTTTCCACATAGTTAACAGGGGGTTTGAAGGGCACCCATAACCCCACTTTATGTGCTACCCCAGAAAATTTTGGTTTTTGACCCTATGTTAGGTTGGGCAGACCCACCTATTGTTTTGTGCATGATTTTCACACATGTTTTTTGGATGCGATGGTTTTTGGTCCATGGTATTGGATGCTTCGGCATGTATAAATATGTATTGTAACATTGAAAGGAACATAATGAAAAATCAAGCTGATAGTCCCAGTTTTGGGATCCAGGGGAAAATCTCTGTGTATATGTGTTTTATGTGTTATGATCTCGTATTGTTTATTTTCTGTGTTTTAGAATTCGTATGCAGGTAATTTATATATGGGGTTAAAACCTACATTTGGTATCAAAGCTATTTTACCTTCAAGGGGACGCCTTTGTTGCCGAGGGATTTCGCTCGGGCCTGTGGTAGACCCTGTTCAGTGGGAGATCAACAAGATCTATTTTGGTTGTGAAAGAAGATGGCGAGCAGTGGAAAGATAGAGATCGAGAAATTTAATGGTCAGAATTTTGAGTTGTGGAAACTTAAGATGGAATATCTTTTGGTGGATAAAGACCAGCCGATCGCGGTAGATTTGGGTACTAAACCAATGGGAGTGTCCGATGAAGAATGGAAGAAGTTGGATCGAAAGGCAAAGAGCACAATATGATTGTGTGTCTTAGATTCAGTATTGATGAATGTATAAGGGAAAGCTACAATGAAGGCTTTGTGGGACAAGTTATGGACTTTGTACCAATCTAAGTCTCTGGTGAATAAACTGTTCCTGCGGAAAAAGCTGTATAACTTGAGGATGAAAGATGGAGACTCAGTGACAGAGCATCTGAACACATTTAATACTGTGGAAAGTCAGTTAGCATCTGTTGATATTAAAATTTTAGATGAAGATAAGGCACCAGTTTGTTGTGTTCTCTACCAGATTCATGGGATAGTCTGGTTATTGCAATAGGTAGCAATGCAACTGCCTTGCATTTTGATGAAATAGTCTCATCCTAGCTGACGGAGGAGATGAGACGGAAAAATATGGAGAACCAAAATGGTGATGCCTTGTCTGTACGAGGGAAGACCCAGAATAGAAACAAAAATAAGTCATCGAGTGGGAGATCTAAATCTAAAGGGATATCTAAATCTCGAGGAAAACCTGTAAAGATGGTGTGTTGGAAATGTGGAAAGGAAGGTCACCACAAAAGGGATTGTAAATCTAAAGCTCCTGAGAAAGGAAAGGGATATGATGAGGCTCCTTCTGCACAGGCGAAAACCACCTCAGATGAAGGTGGGGATGTGTACTTGGCTTCTTCAAGTATGCATGTAGATCATGACGCATGGTTGATTGAATCGGGTGCATCCTTTCACTTCACTTCTCATATAGAGTGGTTCTGCGAGTATGAGAAATATGATTATGGTGATGTCTTCTTGGGAGATGACAGGAAGGCTAGAATTGTTGGTCGTAGAAAAGTAAAGTTGAAGTTGCAAGGTTGAAGGGTTAGAACGCTTCCAGGTGTTCTACATATTCCTGCATTAGCCAGAAATCTGATTTCTGTTAGCAAGCTGGATAATGCAGGTATAAAAAAAATGTTTGAGAAGGATACCTGCAAGATGGTTTGGGGAGCACAGGTATTGATGTGGGGAGTTTGGATTGGAACTCTGTACAAGTTGCAAGGTAGCACTGTTATTGATGGGTGCAATAGTTCTGTGGTTCTGAAAGTGGAGAAGAAAATCTAGTGGTCTCTGAAGAGAAGACCATGCTGTGGCATCAAAGGCTTGGAAATATTGGAGAAAAGGGCCTTCAGATACTTCATGGTAAAGGTATGGTATAAGGTATGAGTAATAGCTCTCTGGATTTTGATTTTCTTGAAAATTGTGTATATGGGAAGCAGAATCAGGGGAGTTTCTCCTCTAGTAGTAAGAGGGCGAAACAAATATTAGAACTTGTGCACAGTGATGTGTTTGGACTTGTGAAGGTTCCATCACTCAGTAAGTCTGTGTACTATGTATCATTTATAGATGACTTCTTAAGGAATACATGGATATATTTCCTTAAGAAGAAATCTGAAGTCTTTGAAAGGTTTAAAGACTTTAAGGCTCTGGTGGAAAACTAGACAAAGACGAAGATAAAGGTGCTGAGGACAGATAACGGTGGAGAGTTTTGCAGTAAGGAATTTGAAGAATTATATAAGAAGTGTGGTACAGCACGGTAGAAGACTACTCCATATACACCTTAGCAAAATGGAGTTGCAGAAAGAATGAATAAGACGTTGATGGAAAGGGCAAGAAGCATGCTCAGTGGTTCCGGGTTAGGACAAGAATTCTAGCAGAGGCGGTCGATACTGCATGTTACCTGGTCAATAGGTCACCTTCATCAACGTTGGAGGATAAGACTCCACAAGAGGTATGGACTGGTAAGAAACTATCTCCTTCACATCTGAGGGTATTTGGATGTGATGCATATGTGCATGTTCCAAAGGAGAAACGAACCAAGTTGGATCGTAAATCTGAAAAGTGCATCTTTATTGGGTATAAGGATGGTTTAAAGGGTTATACGCTTTGGAACCCAGTCACACAGAAGGTTGTGTGTGGCCGAGATGTGGTATTTAGAGAGGTGAAATATGTTATTAAACATGAAGTCCAAAGAAAGGAACCTGAGAAGATAGAGTTTGAGCTAAAGGAGGAAGAATCAGACTCTACAGAGATGAGGAATCATAAGATGAAGAGCCACAAACTCCGGCTGTGAGAAGATCAGTTCGAGAAAGAAGATAGCCTGAAAGGTATAGTCCATCTGCTTTATGTTCAAAAAGATTTTGCTTTATCTATTATTGGCAATGATCCCAAAACTGTGAAGGAAGCAGTAGATTCAGAGGATGGAAAACTTTGGAAAGAGGCCATGGTTAATGAAATGGCATCTTTGCACAAAAATGAGGCTTGGGATTTGGTGGAGTTGCCGGCTGGAAGAAAACCCATTGGCAGCAAATGGGTATTCAAAAAGAAGACAAATGCAGAACATTTTGATTTTGAGGTAGAACAGATGGATGTGAAGACACCATTTCTTCATGGGGATTTGGAAGAGGAAATCTACATGAAGTGACTTGAAGGCTTTGCGGTGAAGGGTAAGAAAGAATTGGTATGCAAGTTAAAGAAGTCTCTGTATGGGTTAAAACAGTCACCAAGGATGTGGTATTAGAAATTCGATACATTTATACAGGGACTTGGCTTCA
>APFE031372837.1:46480-66352 GCA_000404065.3 Pinus taeda
AGCCAGAAAGGTATAGTCCATCTGCTTTCTGTTCAAACTTTTGTTTGTCTGTTACTGATGATGATCCCAAAACTGTGAAGGAAGCAGTGGATTCAGAGGATGGAAAACTCTGGAAAGAGGCCATGGTTGATGAAATGGCATCTTTGCACAAAAATGAGGCTTGGGATCTGGTGGAGTTGTCGGCTGGAAGGAAACCATTGGCAGCAAATGAGTGTTCAAGAAGAAGACAAATGCAGAAGGGAAGGTGGAGAAATACAAAGCTCGGTTGGTAGCAAAAGGTTATTCCCAGGTGCCGGGAATTGATTTTGATTTTGGTGATATTTTTTCTCCTGTTGCCAAGGTAACTTCTATTAGATTACTTTTATCTGTTGTTGCTGTTTTTGATTTTGAGGTAGAACAGATGGATGTGAAGACAACATTTCTTCACGGGGATTTGGAAGAGGAAATCTACATGAAGCAACCTGAAGTCTTTGCGGTGAAGGGTAAGAAAGAACTGTTATGCAAGTTAAAGAAGTCTCTGTATGGGTTAAAACAGTCACCAAGGATGTGGTATTAGAAATTTGATACATTTATACGGGGACTTGGCTTCACCAAAAGCAAAGCAGATCACTGTGTGTATGTTAAATTAATTGGTGACCGTGTTATTTATCTGGTCTTGTATGTGGATGATATGTTGTTGGTTGGAAATGACAAAGAAATTATCCAGGATTTGAAGACCCAATTGTCCTCCAATTTCGACATGAAAGATCTCGGTGCTGCAAACTATATTTTGGGCATGGAAATTAAAAGAGATCGGGCAAAGAGGAAGCTCTGGTTAAACCAGAGGAAGTATGTCAAGACAATATTGCAGAGGTTTAATATGCAGGATAGTAAACCGTGAAGGTTCCTATTCCTATAGGTGTAAAGTTATCTGCTGAACAGTGTCCCAAGACACAAGAAGAGGAAGAGGACATGTCCCGTGTTCCACATGTAAGTGCAATTGGTAGCCTGATGTATGCGATGGTCTGTACTAGACCAGACATTGCATATGCAGTGGGAGTATTGAGCAGGTTTATGTCAAAACCAGGGAAGGAACACTGGACAACAGTGAAGCCGGTTTTTAGGTATTTGCGTGGCACTAGTGATTATGGTTTGTGCTACCAAGGAAGACTAGGATTGGACAGAGTATTGGATATTCGTGGCTTTGTTGATGCAGACTGGGTTAGAGATATGGATCAAAGAAGATCTACAAGTGGGTATGTGTTTAACCTATTTGGAGGTGCAGTCAGTTGGATGAGTAAGAAACAATCTGCAATGGCACTATAAACTACAGAGGAAGAATACCTGGCAGCCACTCATGCAAGCAAGGAAGAAGTTTGGTTGCAGAGATTGTGTTCAATTATGGGGTTAGTACAAGGAGCTATAAGGATAGACTATGAAAGCCAAAGTGCAATTTTCTTGGCAAAGAACCCTACATATCATTCAAAGACAAAGCACATTTATGTTTAGTATCACTTTGTGAGGGATATGATAGAAGACAAAAAGGTGTTGCTGGTAAAGGTGGACACTTTGAAGAATACAACAAATGCATTGACAAAATCTGTGAGCTTTGAGAAGTTCTCTTGGTGTAGAGAGACAATGGGCATTTCAGGGCTAGGAAAATGACTAAGCTCTCTTGTGGCCCCCTATGGAAAGAAAACAACAAGTGGGAGAATCTTGGGTTGTGTTAAATTCTTTCCATGTAGTTAATAGGGGGTTTGAAGGGCACCCGTAACCCCACTTTATGGGGTCCGAGGCAGCACCCCGGAAAATTTTGATTTTTGACCCTATGTTAGCTTGGGCGGACCCATCTATGATTTTGTTCATGATTTTCGCACATGTTTTTTGGATGCAATGGTTTTCGGTCCATGGTATTGGATGCTTTGGCATGTATAAATAAGTATTGTAACATTAAAAGGAAAACAATGAAAAATCAAGTTGGTAGTCCCGATTTTGGGATCTAGGGGAAAATCTCTGTGTATATGTGTTTCATGTGTTATTATCTCGCATTGTTTATTTTCTGTGTTTTAGAATTTGTATGCAGGTAATTTCTGTACAGGGTTAAAACCTAGAATTTCTTCACAAATGTATGCTTGATTACGGTGCATCTACAAATGTGATGAGTAAGAAAGTTATGGAACAATTGAACTTAAGAATATCTAAACCTTACAATAAAATTTTCTCAATGGATTCCAAAAAGGTTGAAGTCCTTGGTGTGGTTAAAGATCTATAAGTATACTTGGCTGATTACCCATACGAGATCATCCCTAGGACATAACAATAATTGATGCACCATATGTACGGGGAATGCTTCTCTCCAGAAAGTTTGTAGCTGATTTAGGTGGTTCTATTAAGATGGATTTATGTTACGCCACTATTCCCACAACAACTAGTGGCATGGCTAGATTATATAGAGAAGTGGAAAGAAGATATCATATGGGACTTCCAAGGAGATTGGAAAATGTTGAAGAAGTTGAGCCATAAGGTCATCCTCCATATTTTGAATAAGAATTTGTCGAGCCAATATATCACTTTTCTTCGTCGCATCTTCCATCCTACTTTCCAAGTAGAAATAGAAAAATAGTCTAGTATGCCAGAGACATGCAACACAATGATCATATTCTTCATCAACCGAAGAGGGTAAAATTTCGGCTAGGGACATATGATAAGCAACCTATTGATCTACTAGTCAACAAGGAAATTTATGGGATTTTGCCACATTGATGACATCTGATGCCATGGGGCATCGCTTGTATAGTATATCTAACCCTGTTTTTTTTACTTCATATCATTAGTTATTTTTATTTCATGCATTTAAGTTTTAATGTTATTTTCCAATATGTTAGAGTAGATTTATTTCTTTCTATTCCAACAATTTTTTTTTATATATGCATGATGATTTCAATTTTGAATGGATATCTATTTGATGGACTTCTATTTTCTTGGATGTAGGATTTTGGGGTTCTCATGCTACTTTATGTTGAGAAATCTAGGGCATATCATTTAAGTGATTTCTCTTCTATTAGTAACTGCTTGTGAGCACTTTTTACTTCTTTAGATTAACATATTATTTTACTTAGGCTATTAGTGTTTTTCTTCATCAAATATCTACCAATACATAAACCATAAATATATAAGACACAAAGAATATAGGCTATCAGCCAGGGAAAAAACCTCTGAGGAAAACCTGAATAGATTCTTCTTCTTATAGAGTCTTCAATTGACAAATACCAAGACCAAGACCCTTGACCTATTTTCCACTCCAAGATCAAGACACAAAGCCCTTTTCCTCTTCCTTGAGTCAAATATAGTCAGACCATTTTCTTCTTCTTCTTCTCAAATTTCCTTCACAATTTCAACCCCTTTATTTCAGTCTACAACTTTTGGTTCCAAATCAGAAACACTAGTTTGTATAGATGATCAACTTTGAACCTTAAGTAGCCTCTCTTTAGGAAGAGACTCCTTCCTTTTAATTCAAATTCCCTTTGATTTGTCCTTCACCCAAATTTTTTACCTTTAGATGAATGTAACCTTCTTGGCCTCCTTGCTACAATAGATAGGTCTATAATTTCACACATGTGGAGATTACTCATCACAAAACAGTCCCAAAAAAATGCTAAAACACTTTGCTCTTTCTTCCTCTTTCCTCGTTGGTTATAGGGCTTATTCTTTATCACCTTCACACTACTTAGCTTTAGATTTGCTTCACCGAAAATATGTGCTCTGAAATGAGTATGAGTGGCCTATTTATAGTTGCTTTCCATCATAATAAGCTGAATTGTCTTCGAAATAGGCCAACATGTCATTTGGAGAGATGTTATTATTCCTTTTGAAGCTGAATTGAAGGGAGATGATTGTGCTTGTCCTGGAGGGCTAATTATACTTATCTAATGACTCATACAAAATGTAACATACCCAATAAGGTTCCTTCATACATGAAAATCACTCAATTTGACTTTTATGACTAGATGAAAAAACCTAAAGGCTCACAATGTGAGCCATTACTAAAAACAAAATTCCTTGCTTATGAAACCCATGAGACAAGAAATACAATAATAATTTTATTTTTCTTCTTTTCATCAATTACATAAAATCAAAATTACACATGTCGTTATGAAGACCAAACCTAGTTACACTTTTCAACACTCCCTCTTAACTAGGGAGGTATTCATAATGGTACTTGGTCATTCTCAATATGAAGAAGTTTTCATAAGAAGAGTTGATTAGTAACCCATTTTTTTAGCATCATCATTTAACCAACATTGTCACTTAACAAGGCCTTGACTAGAAATTCTATCTCTCCATGAGATATGAGCACAATGCTAGCGAGACCAATGATGTATAGACTATTATGAAACCAGCTCACAAAAAGATATAAAAGATAGATCAACGCCTTAGAAATAAGCCTCTTCGAGGGGGCAACCTCCTTTATATTACACAAATGAACAATTCTTTAGATGATACAAATGAAAATACCTCCTTTCTATATATAAGGAGTATAAGGGGTCATAATATAATCAGAGCTGACATAACAATAATAATGGTAAGGTCATAAATATAACAATAGTGGGCTTCTATGGAGCACAATAGTAACAATATGGGGACTACATGGGTACAAAAATATAATAAGGGGGTTGTACTAATAAAAATAAGGGGTTACACTAGTAGTATAGGGGCATAACATAGACACCTTCATCATTGTTCTCTTGGAACATACCCCACCTAGGTTCCCAGGGTGTGTTCCACCAAGACTATTCTTATCTTGGATTCCCAGTCCCCAAAGAATATTGATCCTCTATGAATACTCTTATCTTTGATGCCCTAAACCATCCTTAAAGAGTATCATATGTTAGATGTTTACTCAATCCTCCATTCTGTATTCCCAAGTGAAGACAAGAATGATGTGTCTATCTCTCCCTCTTAATTAGGGAGGACATATCTATTCCAATAAAGGAATGTACTGATTCCTATAGAAGGAATGTACCTAAGTGCCCTCTTGGCTTAGGAATTTCCAAGTTTCTTCCAAGTAAGAAACTTTTCCCAAACTCCCTCCTAATTAGGGACCTACACCAACTCCTCAAGGGGAGAAGATGGGAAAACCAACTACTTGACGAAATCCTCTTCACGATGTCATGACCTTATTTTCGTTATCTCAGAGTCTTCATGTTTAGGACTTCTACATAGGTCATCGACCATCCATCAATTTCATCCATGAGTCAACCATGCCATCATTGGAAAGTGATCCATCAATCCATATCTGACCTTCCTTCATGGCATGTTGCTTTCTTCATGCCATGTTTACTTAAGGATCTTTCATCCTACTTGATGTGTATTGGTGGTGGAAGACACCCATAGATCTTCCCTTGGAAACCCTACATAAACCCATCCAAATATTTGTTCAAAAATAAAGGAATGAACATTAAAATCAACATTACATTTGTGATGGTATTTCATCATGAAATCTTCTAGTTTGCATCAACATCCTGCATACATATCGACACATCTCCCAAAGATATATATTGTCAAAGGTCTATTTCTTTTTTAGGCTCCATCATAGTCTTCATATCTTCCATGGAGATATCTTATTCAAATATTCCTGGTCTTTCGTATGTTGATTTAATTTATCATGGTTTCATATTCCATGATCTCTTCCTTCCTTTCTTCACACATTTCATTCCCATGAGCTTCCAATCAGATTTCTTCAATTGTAGTCATCCACCTCATACTTCATATGAGGGCATATTATTTTGATTTCATCTAGTGAATGTGTGAACCATGCATTCTTGCATCCCTTTGAGGGAGGAGATCCTTGCATATTATGGTTCATGTTATCTGAAACCATATGAAATGACTTCCACAATATCAAATGTAAGCATGCATACCTCATTTTTCCTTTGGGTCATCCAAAATTCTTGCAACAAATTCCTTTATTGAAAGAGCTTTGATCCCTTAAACTGCTTCACTTTTATGTCATTATACCATCATCTCATGAATTCCACAAGTTTTGAATTCTTGATGAAATAATTACTTCCCCTCATGATCGGTGAACCTTTAAATGAAGGCTCCATCAGAGAATATTGAGGATCTAAAGTATCCCCATCAACAGATGTTTCATTTTTATAAATGTATGATGAACCTTGTACTAGATGACGTTGATACTTGTGTTTTCAATGAGATTCCCAAGAGATATACCCTCAACTTCCATATATTCTAACTATCTTTCATGCTTTTCTATGATGATATCCTGATCTATTTCTTTCAATAGTTCTATGATGCCTTGCTGCATCCCACTATTTTACTTAGTGAATCATGATAGCCATATCTTACAATATAATACTTAGGAACTTGAGAAGAAATTATGTGAGGAAGACTATCTCAATAGTGGAGATCTATTATTTCCTCCTTGGATTTCTGCTTTTCAACTTCCTCCACTTCCTCGGTGATGTGGGATTCTTCTCTTCCTATTTTGTAATTATCCTTCTTGATCTTAGGACAATCTCTCCTATAGTTCCCATATTCTTGACACCCATAGCATTGTTTTTCAGCCATGTTCTTCTTGTTTTTCTAAGGACCAAATTTTCCAAAATTTCCCTTTCTTTCTACCATTGTAGCATATGCTTGATTTTCCTCATCTACTCCCACATCCGATTTGGCCTTTAGTCTATATTCTTCAATATTTCAAAATGACCATAGATCTCTGAATGTATTAGCTTATTTATTCCCATAAATACTTGAAGTAAAGTTACCCCACTCTTGTGATAGTGCATTTAATACCACTGTAGTCAATTCTTTATCAGAAATGACTTCTTCCAAATCATGTAGTTGATCCCAGATTTCAGATATCCTTATAAAGTATGAGGCTATTCCATCTTCCCTTGACATATTAAGCTTGTAGATTTCTTTCCTTAATGATATGACTTCTCCAACAATGCTTACAGAACACAAATCTACTAGTTTTTCATAAATTTCTTTTGAATTTTTGAGTTTAGATACATATGGGATGAGGGGATCCTTGATGGATTCTATGAGAATCCTTTGAGCCCTGACTTCCCATTTCATATACTTCACAAGAGCTTGAGAATATTCCTTTCTTGGTTTAGTGATAGATCCTTTGACATGTTTCATAAGCTCATTTTCAATGAGATTTATATATGTCCTTTTAGTTTGAAGCCCCAACTAATTTGTTGCGTTCCTTGCAAAAAGAAATTTTGACACATTCAAATATGGACATAAATATACTTACTTGATAGGATTATCTTTCTCCTTGATACTTCCTTGATGTTTATTATGATATAGAGAATATAGAACTTCTCTTTGGTGAAGATAGTTTTCTTCAATAATGATTCTTGATCTTCTCAGAGAGGGAGATCCCTTTTGATGGTGAAGTCTTGCTGATGAAGATCAATGATGACTTCCTGATCATGTTGAATTCAAGGTGATATTTGCTTTGATTAATTTCTTGATATTTGATCCTTGAGTGTCCCTTGATAAGATTCCCTTCCTTGACTTGGTCACCTTAGCTCTGATACCATGTTGAGAAATCTAGGGCATAACAATTAAGTGATTTCTCTTCTATTAGTAACTGCTTGTGAGTGTTTTTTACTTCTATAGATTAGGGTCTTCTTTTAATTAGGTTATTAGTGTTCTTATTCATCAAACAACTACCAATGTATAAACCATAAAGAGATAAGAGACATAGAATATAGACTATTAGCTAGGGCCAAAAACTTTGCCACTTGAGAGGAAAACCCGAAAAAATTCTTCTTCTTATAGAGTCTTCAATTGACGAATACCAAGACCAAGGCCCTTGAACTATTTGCCACTCCAAGACCAAGACACAAATCCATTTTAATTTTCCTTGAGTCAAATATAGTCAAACCCTTTGCTTCTTATTCTTCTCGGTTTTCATTCAGAATTTTGACCCCTTGATTTCGGTCTACAAGTTTTGGCTCCAAATCAGAAACCCTAGTTTGTATAGATGACCAACTTTGAACCTTAACTAGCCTCTCTTTAGGAGGAGACTCCTTACTTTTAATTCAACTTCCATTTTATTTTTCCTTCACCAAGTGTGGTTAACTTTAGATGACTGTAACCATCTTGGCCTCCTTGCTGCAATAGACAGGTCTGCAATTTCACACATGTGGAGATTATTTAGCCCAAAACAATCCCAAAATAGTGCTGAAACACTTCGCTCTTTCTTCCTCTTTCCTCGCTGGTTATATTGATTCTTCTTTATCACCTCCGAACTACTTAACTTCAAACTTTCTTCACCAAAAACCTATGCTTTGAAATGAGGCCGAGTGGCCTATTCATAGTTGTTTTCCATTGTAATAAGCCGACTTGTCACCGAGCTAGGCCGATGTGTCATTTGGAGATATGTTGTTTTTCCTTTTAAAGCCGACTTGAATGGAGATTCTTGTGCTTGTCTTGGAGGGATATTTATACTTATCTAATGAATCATACAAACTGTTACATACCCAAGAAGGGTCCTTCATACATGACATTGACTCAATTTGACTTTTATGACTAGATGACAAAACCTAAAGGCTCACAATGGGAGCCATTACTAAAAATAAAATTCCTTGCTCATGAAACCCATGAGACAAGCATTACAATAATAATTTTATTTTTCTTCTTTCCATCAAATATATAAAATCACAATTACACATGTCATTATGAAGACCGGACCTAGTTACACTTTTCAACACTTTATATAAGAAATGTGTGCCCATATGTAACCAGATGTTGCACACTTTTTGTCAAAGTTCTAAGGAAGCAAATATGCCAATTTTTTTTCAAAGGATCGGATCTTCAATCATTAGTTTATTGAGTCATTATAAACCCATTCTACAAATTTGTTATGTAAATGATGTTAGTAAGACCATGCATGTATGTAAAAACCTAGGTAAACCTATTATTTTATTAAAAATTTCATCCTCGGAGGTTTTTTGTCTCACTAATTCACTTGTGTTTCTAAACATGGATGATCGATAGAGTTTTTCCCTCCAACCTCACCCCAAAGCTAGAGTGGAATCCTTCGTCAAAATATTAGGCGATTCCTAGCATTCTAGTCGAGTCTTATGTAAAAGTGATTTAGGAATAATTTGAGATAATTTGATAAATTATTTTATTATAAATCACTTGGTCTACTAGATCATATTATGTTGCAGAATTGGGTATTTAATTTGAGGGTCTATACCGAATGGGTGTTCCCGCTTTGAGGGTTGAAAATATAATTATCTTATGTAAAAAGTATTGTAGTGCATTTTCCTTCATAATTGGACACCATAGCTAAAATATTAGAGGGCGGAAAAGATATTTAATCCCTTAAGTGTCAATTAATTAATTTTTCTGGCAAAATTTAGATTAATCCTACGCCAAAAAATTAATTAATTAGAGCCAAAATTAAAGTCTTAGAGAAATTAAATTCTCCAAGTGGAAAAATTCATGGGTATCAAAGAAATCATTTTTTGGAGGTCCCCACAAAGGGAATATTGGAAATTTCAAGAAAAATTGGACCCTTGGACCTTGGCAGTTAAGTCAAAGTCAATTTTTTGAGGAAATTAGCTCAAAATATTTATTTTTGAGCTAATAAAATGGGTTAAATGAGAAATTCAAATATTCCTTAAAAATAAATATTTTCAACGATGGGTATTAAAAGATGATCAAATATTTTTCGATGGATGAGATTATTTTGATAGGGATCAAGCCAACTAGCCGTTATTTTTCCACTTAGAGGATTTATATAAAAATTGAGAGTCATTTGTGTCTCAAGCGATCTAGTTTTGGATTATGTAGATTTGAAAAGATGATGTAAATTACTGTCCCATGGGGAAAGTTTGAATAATCATAATAAAGACTTTGGGGTGCAGTTAATAGTGTCTCTTATATGATGATTTGGGGTACATGTTAGGTACATGAATTTCTATATTGTGCTTTATAAATATTTTAATTGTTATTTCATTGTAGGTGGTAGGAACATTCTATTGGTAAGACGAGGGATTATCTTAGGTGATCCGATTCACTGGGTGTTTCTAATGATTTATTCTTTAGAAATATATAATGTTTGCAGGTTCCCCTACCCTTAGACTCCAAGTTCGCGAACTTTGGATAGAGGTTGACTATGTTTGGACTCTAATTATTTTTATGGCATTATAAATTCGCTATGGCTATGTTTATTATTTATATTTCAAAATACCTTTAGCCACTACTAAATATTTATAAAATTCCAATTTTTTTTTCAAGTATTTTTCATGTATACTTTGTGAATACAATTTGTAAAATATACTTGTAAATTATTTTATTTTCTAATCTTGGTTTTGCAGTTGGTGTTTTGAAATTATTTTTAATATATATAATATATATATATATATAGGGATTCTGGGTAATTTTCTTTCATTTGTGCAGGTGAGATCAGTGATAGAACTGGATTAGATATAGTTCTAGGCCCTTGAGGGTAAGATCTAGCCTTTAAAATTTTTTGCATGGCCAACCACTGAAGACTGTGCATTGAAGTTGAAGATCCAAAGCAAACAATTTTTTGGAGAAAGGGTTTCAAGTTTAAGGGATCCTCCCAGGCCTGAATCTGCCCTCTCTAGGCCCATTGTCAGCCTCTTTCCTTCCAACATTAGCCTTTGAGGGCCTGCTTCATCTTTTTTCGTCCCTCCTAGGGCTGGCTCTCGGCCACTCTACCTCCTCTCTTCCCCTTGTTACATACATCTTGAGGCAATTCCTCCTCTTGCCAACGAATTATAGCCCTTCCTTGGCCTTCGTTCCTCCTCCTCTTCCTCTTAAATCTCCTTATCCCTCCTCTACTAGCCTCCTTCTCCTTGCTCGAACCTCCCTCCTCCCTCCTCCCTCCTCACACCTTTATCACCTCCTCTCCCCTTCTTTCTTTAGGCCACAACCCTAAAGGGCTTGCAGTTTCCTCTTAGAGGATTCCCTTAGGGTACCGCAGGCCTTAGGGCCTTCAAACTTTAGGTTGCAACCTTTAGGAGCCTCTCAACCCTCCCTCTAGCTAGTCTACAACCCTCTAGGGCTTGCCGTAGGCCTTCTTAGGCCTTTCCTTTTTGTCGCTAGGTCTATTAGGCTTCTTCACCTTAGCCGTAGACCTATTTAGGCCTTTTACGCTTCCTTTTGGGATTTTCTTAGCCCTAGATTTCCCTATATCTACCTCTGAAATTTTTGGATTGAAAATTGGTGGGTTTTGCACGAATAAATTTGCTCAAAGTTGATGTTCTCAGGTGCCAAGTGCTTTGGAAGTTTTTTGGAAACTTGGGAGAGTGTGCTTCAAGGCCTTAGGCGTAGGGTTTTCTCTCTAAACCCTTACTTTGCCACCATTTTTCTAAAACTCCCCCTTAATCATTCATAATAGTGGTAAAATCCATGTTTAAATGCCCTAAAAATGATATCTAAATAGTCTAACCTAGGGAAAATTTTAGGGGCTAATATTCACATGTGGGATAATTTTCCATGCTCTTTCCAAAACAAGATTCATGAATTTCCATTTTTTTCTAAAATGATTCGCCTAAATTTTATAGCACACCATTATTTTACCTTAAAAATTGCCAAAATATTATATCGACTAATATAAAATCATTGGAAATCTAAATATTTCTACAAAATATCACCAATTTTTTTACAATTTTCATATTAAGGACTAGCAAGATTCGCCAAGGTTTCTAAAATTTAAGATAAACTTCCATCCTTAAAATTTTCTGTGGGACTCTAAACACATTAATAATTTCATGGTAAACATTTACTAGTGTTTTGGCTACTTGGGCATTAAGTTTTGAGCTCATATCTACTTGTTAGCTTTCTAGAATATCTCTACATAACTAGATATATCAGATCTGATATTTTCTGAATAACACATCTTAAGTGGGCTAAAAACTCATAAATTTACATTGGAAAGTCATTAGGCTACTCATTGGTAATTTCCAATTTCACATGCTTGATAATTTTTTGGTTTAAAGTGATATTATTATTGCTTTCCTATGTGTCACATAAGTCGGCTTTTCGTGATCTAATTGGTTCATTGTGGTTTATGCTATTGAAGTCTAACATTTACTTGTCTTGTGTTACATCAAAAAAATTGTTACCTTGGCACTAAAATCACTGAAACATTTAAGCTCCAAATCTTCTAATCTCATTGATGGTTTGAGTTATTTGATCATTAATATCTAATTGACATCTTTGGCTTAAGCATCTATTTGAAAATTCATAAAGAATCATTGATAATTGCTAAACACATCGGGTTATCTATCTTAAGCAATTGACACCTTAATTTTTATTCTTAAGCATATTTCAACATTGGCATTATCTAAGGAGCATAATCTTAGGCATTATTGTTGATTGTTGAAAATCATCATTGGAATATCTTAAGTAATTGACATATTGTGGATTTGATATTGGCACTAAATAAATTGACATTTTCTTGGTTATAAGATCATTGCATACTTTATCATTTAATAATCTTTTCATAAAGAATAATGATAAATTAAGTACTTAAACAATTAAAAAATCTTAAGCCAAGACTCACTCACCTATCTTGCATAAGCGTTCTAGGCCTATCTTGCATTAATAATTTACCTCCAAGCATAGTCTTGGTTGATCGAATTCTAGGGCCACCATTCATCACCTAGCTTGAGGGATTCAACACCTTGTAGCCATCAGAGCCACAATTTCTATAGTGCCAAAGGCACTGGGTTGTTGGAACATAGGGGAACGTATCGTTAATGAAGCCTCTACTTGCTTCCCGCTAGCTTCCATCCCACAACCTACTCTAAGGATTGGTCTCAAAATAGTTAAGAGGGAAGTTCCATTTATAGTAGGCATTTAACTTAAATGTAATCAATATCCTTGAATTACACTTAGATCTTAGGACTTACATATCATATAGGTTAATGAAGCATCTAAGAAACAGTTGTCGATCCTGTTACTTGGTATTAAATTATAACAAGAAATAATTTTGACTCCATAAGGCATTGGTCTCATATCTAAATCTAATCTAATATTTGAGTATTTCTAAATTTAACCAAGCAGCTAGGCAACTCAACTGTGTCTCTCAGACTTGTTGGTTATCAAGTTGTCTTTCACCTTCAAATTTCCACATTGACTACCCCCCATAGCATGTTGTTGGGAGAAAACTAGAAGGAAGTGGGAAAGGATTAGAGTGACAACCCTCACCCCAAGCCGTTGTTGTGGTGCCTATACAATCTGAGCTACAACAACACACATGTATAAAAAGGAAAAAAACATACTACATACATATGTACAAGGCACTATGCCCAAAAATATAGACATAGTATGACCTAGAAAGGAACCCAATGGGGGTTTCCATGCCAATGCACCCATGAGTATCAAGAGTCTTTGGATAAGAATACAATATAAATTCAACACAAATGCAACAATTTTTTTTTTGTTTTATGATGGGAATGCTATTATGGACCTAGGTGGGGGATGCATAACACTAGATCTTATGAAGTGAATGTGCGAGAAGCTACAAATGGATAACAAACATCACTTCATGTAAACGTGGAAGAATGTCATAGATGATGGGATAAATAGAATTGTAAAGAGAAATCTCATCATGAGGGAAATTCACTCCAAGCGTATAATGATCCAGACCCCAATATTTTGAGGAATGTTGATGGGAATATGAGGAGAAAAGCTCACAAAATTTTGTTCAATGAGCACATCATGGGTGATATTAGGAGCTTGCACCTAGTAGACATCACATAGAGAAAAAAGGGAGTACAAGTCACCATTCCATAGCTTCAACCAAGGGGGGAAAATAAAGGATGAGATGGATCCTCCTAAGACAAATCAAATATCATCATGTCTTCCTTGAGGTTGGGATAAAAGGCACAAAAAACAAGAGTGAGTGAGATCCTGAGAGGGAAGAGAAAATGAATCAAGTACAACACCATGGGGATACCTTGGGGGAATGATTGATGGGTGAGTGGGTTCATCATGGTTGGCTAAAAAAGGAGGAGAATTGAGTTTGACATCTTGGGAAGAAATCAACTCTAAGTCAGTCGATGTCAATTCACTAAACACTTCAAGGCCCTTAAGAGAAGGATTGATCCAAGGGTTAGTGGAACCATTGGAATCATATTAAATGGATAAGCAAGTGAAACATCATGGGAAGAACTTGAGCCATGCTTGAAAGACACCATTTCACCAAATATGTCAAAATCTTCAAGAGAAAAATCAGACCAAGGATCAGTATACCCATTGAATTCATAAGAAACGAAGGTGATAATATTGCTAGCATTGGTTGGCTCTAACATTTCAGGTGGAAGGAGAAGGAATGTTCACATCAAGGAGGAATATTTGAAAATTCTCACTCTAATACTCATAGCAAGAGTGGTGAAATTGCCTACAAAGGGGATCGAAAAACTATCTTGAAATCAAAAGTCTAACTGGTCAATAGTGACTATTTTACCCTCATGGGGGTACATCACGACATAGAAGACTGAAGACATGACAACGCTCATAGTGTAGATTCTCGATGAACTCGACCTCAAAAAAAATTGTTTTTCCCTTAGCTATTTAGACAAACTTGAAAATACCCCTTGAGGCTGCAAGGTGTGCCCATCAAAGGCCTTGAATGCTAATCTAGGTGTAAACAATTATGGGGATCCAAGATATTTCCAACAGTTTGAGGAAATTATGCGAGTTGATTCCCCCTCGTCCAAAATTGTCCTATGAACACGTTGTAAGAAAAAATGGACTATTATCCAGAATGCTAGATGATGTGGAAGACAAGGTTTCCAAAAAAAAGGATCGAAGGTCATAATATTCAAATATGAGAGATCCACCTTCGTGATACCATACAAAAGTGACTTGCGTTGCATTAGGTAGATTTTCAAAACTTCTAATGCAAAGATAACAATTGTAGCTTGGGCCAGATCCTCAAGAATATTATAGTTGTGAGCCACCTTCACATTGGGATTACGCATAATATTTCAAAGGGAACCCTTAGGCGAGTGCGACACAATGTTCAGTGATGGATTAATGAAATGAAGTTGACTATGCGATGGACGTTTGGTCATGGGATCTGAGGTAGAAGTTCCACCCTCAGGCACTACTACATATGCGAAAAAAATAAGATGCTTTACTCCAACAATACTGATGAAATCAATCGTACTATTGGATTTTATTTGCATTTTTTTTAAAAGCCCCAACTAGCGTTGGATATATGACGTTGCTCATAAATGTGTTATATATCTGGCATGTTCACTGAATATCTGACACATTCTTATAATTGTCAGATATCTAATGTGTATGCTACATGCGTCGGATTCCAAATGTTTGACTGGGTCAATCATAACAATGTTAGAATACTGACGGTGGAGGAGGTCTAATTTTTTGGCCATTACACAACATATCTCCATAATCTTTGGATGGATAAAATCTGATGATTTTTTTTTTTTAATATATAATGGAATTACAAATTATATCACAAATAATTAAGCTGTGATTGATTTTTGAATATAATTAATATTGAAAGTTTGGTAAGGAAAAATGCATGATGGAAAATGTTATTTCCCTTGTACCAAATGCAGGGGCTACAACATGAGGAGGCGTTTAATTAAAACAAATAAACAACATTGCAGATAATTTGGACATCTTGAAGGCATACACGAATATTGTCCCTTGGTAAGTTATTCATTAGATGTATTTATATTACATATTTTTTTGTAAAATAGGGTTTATGGTTTAAGTGGTTTAGGGTTAGGGATTAAGGGGTTAGGATGGCTCAAGGGTTAATATTTTAGGGGCTTAGGGGGTAAGGGGTTATTGGTTAAGGGTTTGGGGGTTAGGGATTGCAGGCTTAAGGGTTAGGGGTTTCAAGGCTTAATTAGGAGGAATGGGGATATTGTGTTAAGGATTAGGGCGATATGATCTAAGGGGTTAGGGGTTAATGATTCGTTACATAAAGGTGGGTTACTAGTGTGTGTGTGTGTGTAAGAGATTTAAATATTTTAAGTGGATTTTTAACTGATGTTGTTGTCAACTTACTTTCTGGTCATGTGGTGTGAGTTATATTTGAGTGACAAATGAAGGCGACATAGGAATAGGTTAGTTTTGTTGGCTTTGACTATATATCTCACAAAGTGTCTCTCTTTCTACATGTTAAGGAAAGTACCATTTTTCCTAAAAAATTTCAACATATTCCATAAACATATTGATAAATTGCACAAGCTTCATCATTGATTTGTTGTTTTTGTTTCTTGCTCTCACATAAGTTGATTGCTCCATATAGACTACCAACTCCTAAGTACCCCTAACACTTGGATTTTTGATTTTTAAAATTTAATAAAAGTTACATTATAATACACATTTTCTTCAATAATAATAAAATATTATTTTTAATAAAAATAATATATATATATATATATATATATATATATATATATATATATATATAATATATATATATATATATTTATTTTTTTTTTTTCTTTAATTTTTTTTTTTGATCTTATTTTTCAAATGTTATATATATGTCTGTGTGTGCCTTTTTTTAATTTTTTTTTTAATAATAAATATTAAGTTTGAAACAATATCAACAATTTTTTTATACCTAAAATGTATCATAAAATTACTTCTTTAAAAATCTTAAAATACTCAAATAATAAAAAAATAAACTTCAAATTATAAGTTAGGGTACTTAGTGGTTAATAGGTTAAGGGGTTAGGGGTTAATAGGTTATAGTCTAAGTTAGGTTTGGGTGTTTAGGGCCTAAAGGATTTAGAGGTTAATGGGGCTTAAGGGGTACATGGTTATTGGTTAAGTGTTTAGGGTTGAATGTTTTAGGTGTTAAGGCTTAAGGGCTTACATTAGAGAAATTTTGAGGTCTAAAATGGGCCACCTAAGGAATATTATAAAATTATAGTGGAAATAATAGAATAAGATTAGATTACATGATCAAATTTTAGAGGGAAAAAGAAAAAATCTACTTTTTCAACTTATCTCCTTCCAGTTTTATTCAAATTTTGAGTGGAAGCACTCATTGGAAGAAAAATTGAATTCCTCATCCAAGGAGTACCCATGTTACATACTTTTGGTTGACCTCGCTACACGAAAAAGAGAAATACACAAAAACAAGTAATTGCAAATACATTTTTTCATTTATTTTTCATTTTTCGTGTAGCAAGGTCCATCGAAAGTATGCAACATGGGTACTCCTTGGATGAGGAATTAAATTTTGCATCGAACGAGTGCTCCCACTCTCAATTCTAGTAAAACCGTAGGGAGATAAGTTGAACATACAAGTTGAAAATGTAGTGTTTTTTTTTTAATGTTTTAATGTTTTTACTTTTTTACACCAAAAATGGTGAATCATCCCCCATGGTTGATATCATCAACTTGAATCATACTGGTTCTTATAGATTTTATTTTGGATGTACATTTTTGTTTTGAGGCCCATTTTACCTCAAAATTTCTCTAATGGAGGCTAGGGGTTTAAGGTCTTAATTAGGGGGAATTTGGTTAAGGTGTTAAGGATTAGGGGGACAGGGTCTAAGGGGTTGGAGGTTATGACATATTAAAGGGTAGGTATGGTTAATGGTTTAAAGGTTAGCGGAGGTTAAAAACTAGGGATTAGAGGGGAAGTTTCCATCGACTTAAAATCCCACATGGTCACTAAGTGAAATCTAGGAAGAATATGACATGATGATGAAGGAAAAATAAGGATATGTTATTTTTGTTCGTTGTGACTATCTACCTCAAAAAGTGTCTTTCTTTCTACATGTACAAAAAAGTAACATTTTTCCTATATGTTTTCAACATATTCCATAAACATATTGATAAATTACACAAGCTTCATCATGGATTTGTTTCTTTTGTTTCAACCTCTCACCTAAGCTGATTGCTCCATCTAGACTACCAGCTCGTAAGTACCCCTAACACTTGGATTCCAATAACCTCTTAATCCCTAATGCGTTAGCTCCTAATCCCTCACCTTTGAACCTCTTATATATTAAACCATGGTCTCCGATTAGTTGGGTCAAGGAAAGTTTCTATCCACACCAAACTTGCAGTCTCCAAATGAAATCAAGAAAGGATATGACACAATGATGAAGGAAAAATAAGAATAGACTATTTTCGCTAGTTGTGCGCATATATCTAACAAAGTGTATCAATTTCTAAATGTCAAGAAAAATAACGATTTTCCTATATTTGTTCACATAAACACATTGATAAATTGCACAAGCTTCATCATTGATTTGTTGTCTTTGTTTCTCACTCTCAGCTAAAATATCTTTGTCATTGTATTTTTTTTCCTATATTATATTTTTAAAATTTTGTATCCTTTAAATATTTGTTATATACACTAGTATTACTTTATTGTTTTTCATTATAAAGAAACAACACCCTAGGGCACTCGCCATGGATTAAGATGATGTGGTTGTTCTACAAGCGTCTTTTCAAGAACATGGAGCGAATATTGAAGATCAAGTTAGTGATCCTATGGAAGAAGATGATGTAAACACCCCACTTACCTCCATGGGATGTCCACTTATTAATCCATTGTTTCTATTATTATTAGAAAAATGTGATAATTTATTTTTTCTTTGATCAATTTTCCTTTGAAATTGAATTTGTTGAATTAGGGTTTAAATCTCTCTCATTTTTACACAGGAGAAATGTGATTCAGGTCTACGATTGCTGAAGGTTTTAACCTGAAACAATTAGATTGACACTTAGGGAGAACATATCAACAAAAAATACAAAGTTATCTCACTTGCAACAATTTTAACAATCAATGGTCCACGATACTCGTGCTCTAGGTTAACAAATTGTGGTAGATCAACATGATCGGATGTTAACAAGGGTATGGGTGGCAAAAAATAGTTGATAAAAAATAGCCGTCACCAAATATATGGCAGGAATCAATTGCAACACCTCTCCATCACTTTTTCTAAAATCACTGCAGGGGGTGTCGCAAGGAAGTATCTAGTTTCCAAAACCACGTATAGGTTTGTTGACATGTGCATAACAACAAGTTGGGGCCCAAACCATACATGTATCCATGGAACCTATAATACTATACCACATCACTCCACTCTAATGGTCCCTACCATAACGCAACTAAATCCGATGGTCATGCTTGATTGCAAATATCAACACATGGTGAACTTGCTCATTGACTGCAATTGTTCCATCATGCCAATGAAAAATCGTCATTCCATGTTGCACCAGACCCACATCGTCATCTTCTACATGTTACCAAGTCCTCCACATTGTCCCAAACTGTATCATCCCGATGCTCCCTTCACATGATCCTCCTTTTAACTTCTGGGGTTGAGACCTCGAGGACACATCACCCTAGACGCTTCCCTTATGACACATTTTACTTGGGCACCATCTCTCTAACCTCTTCCATGGTACAAACTCACCACGTCATCTAGGTCCTTTCCATCTTGGTGATTCTCCTCACATGCTCACCTTGATCTTCTGCGAATGAGACTTTTAGGACACACAATCCCAGTCCTTGCCATCCTGGTGTTTCCCCTCGACAACTCCCCATTAAATCTCGAGGAAGAAACCTCTGGGATATGTTGTATCGGTCTTTCCACCATGACGATTCTCCTTGACTACTCTCCTTTAGAACTCCAAGAAGAAACCTTTGGGACGCATCATCTTGGTCCTTAGCGCCTCAATGAATCTCCTCAAATGCTTTCTTTTAAACCTTTGGGACACATCATCTCGGTCCTTGTGGCGAATCTCCACATAGGATTTCGTGAAGGCCAATTGGTATGTATGGTGCCTCTATCATTGTTTATGAGAGTTAGGCCAAATTCGCCATGACACTGTGTTCCGAAAACACTGCAACATATA
>APFE031372837.1:78035-88809 GCA_000404065.3 Pinus taeda
GTATCATGTAAGGGACCACAAGTAGTTAGTAATAATGTAATGGGCCCATGGTATTAGATAGATGGTATTGAGGGAACCATGGTAATGACCCATGGTATTGTGTGTATGAGGCCTATATAGAGGCTAGAGACCCCACGATCAGAGATGTCAAGGAATATTGTATGAATAGGCATATGGCTTGTGGAGTGTTCTCCTTCCTTAAGGAGTGAATGTACGACGTTGCCCTATCTTAAGGGTTTGATTAATAAAGTGAAGCATTTCTATATTTAGATATTATTATTCTTGGGTTTATTTCTATTATGATATATTTTTGGATCAGATCAATAACAAGAAATGTTATATACCTAGGGGGATAATATGGGGTACAAAGGGAGGTACCCAAGGGAATACTGTAATAATTGGATGGGCCATAGTAATAAATAAGGTGGTTAACTCGTATCATGTAAGGGACCACAAGTAGTTAGTAATAATGTAATGGACCCATGGTATTAGTTAGATGGTATTGAGGGAACCATGGTAATGACCCATGGTATTGTATGTATGAGGCCTATATAGAGGCTAGAGACCCCATAATGAGAGATGTCAAGGAATATTGTATGAAGATGCATATGGCTTGTGGAGTGTTCTCCTTCCTTCAGGAGTGAATGTACGTTGTTGCCCTACCTTAAGGGTTTGATTAATAAAGTGAAACATTTATATATTTAGATCTTATTATTCTTGGGTTTATTTCTATTATCATATATTTTTAGATCAGATCAATAACAAGTGGTATCAGAGTAATAACAAGTGGCTTCATAGCACTTTCTTGGGCAAAAGTGTAGAATTTTTTTATTTTTTATTTTTATTTTTATTTTTTGCAGGAACTTTTTGGGGCGGTGAGTTTGCAGATCAGATCTATACATTTTGGGGGAAAATATGCAAAATCTAATTGCATATATAGATTTTTTGTGAAAAAATACCCTATTTCAAAAAACAATCATATGAATCGGAGTCCGGATGAAGGAGATATCGCTGATCTAAAAATCAGTGGTGTTGCAGACAATTTTTTAGGGCAGCAAGTTTGCAGTGCAGATCTGGACGTGTTGGTGCAAGATCTATAAAATCTAATTGCAGATTTGGATTCTTTGTGAAAAAATACCCAATTTCAAAAAAACAATCATTTGAATCAGAGTCTGGATGAGGGAGATATCACCGATTTAAAATCAGCTCTTTTTTCAGAAATTTTGGTGACGACGGGAGAGTTGCAGCCTCTATATAGGCCTCATACATACAATACCATGGGTCATTACCATGGTTCCGTCAATACCATATATCTAATACCATGGGCCCATTACATTATTATTAACTACTTGTCGTTCCTTACATGATATGGGTTAACCACTTTATTTATTACTATGGCCCATCCCATTATTACATTATTCCCTTGGGTACCTCCCTTTGTACCCCATATTATCCCCCCTAGGTATATAACAATATGACGGTAGAAGTTATGTTTAATTTAGGGTTTTTTGCCCTAGAAGGCAACCTCCCACTATATATGAGGGAATTGTATTGCGTCTATGCATATCTGTATTCTGAGTGAGGAAGAGAGAGGAGATTGAGAGCGAAGAGGGAGTTACAACGGATCTGCTGTAGGTTGTATCTATTCAGTTTGCTGGATAATAATATATAAAAAAAGGAAGGACTGGCTATTTCTCTGTGGATGTAGCCCAAACTGGGTGAACCATGTATATCTGTGTCTCTCTTGTTTTATGCATTTTCTATGTTTATATTTCTGCAATATTTTGTGTTCCATTGCTCTATAATATATAATTTTCTAACACTTCCCACTTGGCTCGAAATTTCCCCCTATTGGAGGTCTCTTCTTGAGTGGATGTCTCCACTTGGTCTCCTCTATGATTCTCTAATTGTGGCTTCTCCACAACTTGATGAGCCTGCTTCTGAGGCTACATGTTGAGAGGTAATTCATGCTCCCTCTCAACTACAAAGTCTTTAACCTTTTCCTTGCTCCTCAAGTCTTTTCATGCATCTTGTACCTCAAGTGCATATAGGTTCTATACTCACACACTGATCTATTTCACCTATCCCGTGGCGATGTGTCTAAGGAAAACCTTTCCTTTACTAAACATCACATCGTAACCAAGGTCTTCCAATATCATGATAGAAACAAGATTATTATTTAGTCCTAGACCATACATCACATCTGTGAGTTTGAGAGGGGATCCAGACTCCATCTGAAAAGTAACAGTACTGATGCCGGTCATGCTATACCTTCCATCATATCCAAACTCTATGTTTTAGTTGAGGTCTTTCTCCTCCAAGTCACTGAAGAGATCTCTATTCCTCGTCATAAGGAATGAGGCACCATTGTTGAGAAAACACATGCTTCCCATTACAATTATTTCCATGCCTGCAATGAGAGTCAAATTAGGTTCCAATTGTGAATCTAGAGCTTCACTTGCTGCTACTATTGCATGCTCCTTCTTGTTTTCTTTCTTCTATGGGCATTTCATGGCATAGTGCCCAAACTCGTGAGAATGAAAACCCTTGATGTTCAAAAAGTCCTTATTATTGCCACCCTCCTCACCTTGGGACTTATTTCCCTTGGGTTTGTTTTCTTTGCTGACTAATGCAAATTCCTCTTCCACTTTTTTGGATGAGGTCCCATCTTTGGTGTTCTGCCGAATCTCTACTTGTACCAACTCAGACCGAAACTGCTCCCACTCTGGTAGACTCTCCCTCCCATTAAATGAGTTGTGGTAGCTATAATAGCTCTTGGAAGGTCCTAGAACTGCTAGGCTCACAAGATCATCTTCTGCAACAGTAGCACTGACAATTCCAAGCTCATCTCAACATTGGGTGAACTTGGTCAAGTACTTCGGAATTGAGTTGCCCTTCTCCATCTTGATCTTTCTGAGTTTGTCCTTTAGTTCCAACTTCCTATGGTCATTGACGTTTTGAAACTGGTCCTTCAAGGCCTTCCACATTACAAATTGAGTTTCCTTACCATGGATATTCGAGACAATATGATCTCAAACACCTTCTAGGATAATCCTTCTTGCCTTTGCCACACACTTCCTCCATTCTACCAGACCTTTAGCATCATATGTTGGAGGCTTTGGGATATCATGATTTATGAATTCCTTTAGTCCGTTATCTTCCAAAACTACCTCCATCCTGTCCATCCAAGCAATGTAATTCAAGCTACCCTCAAGGGCATATTAAAGTCTCAATCCGTAGAACGACATCTTGTTGAATCTGAGATATGATATGGAAAATTTGATTTCTCCCACAAAACAAACTCGTATTCTCCTCTTCTATAGTGATTTCGGATCCGATCATGTAGACTTTTACTGTAGATTCAAAATGAAGATTGTGATATGCTAAAACAATTGAATTGAATCTACTCTACTCAACAACAGAAACAAAAATTGATTGATGAAATCACGAAGTAGAAAGGAATAATTTCAATCACACATAACACAATAATTTTATGTGGAAAGCCACTTCTAAAAAACCCTATTATATGTATATTACATTAATAAAAAAAATGAGAAGATTACAATGCTTTGCTCTAGCTCGAGTAACGTCTGTACTATCTATATCTTTCTTGCTACTAACCTGTGCACAAGCTTCTCTTGGCACACCTTTCTCTCACAAGATCCACGTACAAACTTGTGCTCCCTACTGCTTGGCCTCACCAATTCGTGCTCACCAAAACAATGATTAAAATTGTGCCTTCATTCCTCCTTTTAAAGGCAATTCGAATGGCTACAATTAGTGAGTTTTCTAATTAAGGAATGATTTATTTTAGGCATTTTTATAATTGCATGCACCATTTGTTTATTTTATATGATTTTATAATTGATAGTACACTATCCCTAAACTCTAATCTCAATTGGGTCTTTCTTTGATCTGACATGCATGAATTAATTATGAGTGAATCTTTAGTTTAATGGCTGAGTAGTGATGGTTACACCCCACTACTGTAGGTTGCACCCAACTACTGGATCTCCCACTAATTCCTCTATCAGTTGGAACTAGTTTAACTGAATTTAACTTAGTTAAACTGAATTAAATAATTACAACTCAAAAGAACTCAACCTAGGCCCCTAAAATTTAGGAACCACTCTACATGACTCTAGATAGGCTCTCGACTTGAATTAACTGAGCCAACTAAGTCAAATTAACTTAGTTAACTATTACAAGTTGCTATGATAACCATAATTACAATTTAATTCCTAATTTAATTCAAGGACAAATTAAATCAATATCTTTCTTCATGCTATTTTTAACATTTATTAGTTCTATTTTCTACATGGTACTAGAACTATATTTGTAGAAATTTCTACATGGTATCAGAGATATATTTGTAGAAATATCTACATGGTATCAGAGCCAGATTTGTAGAAATTTCTACATGGTATTAGAGCTGAAATCACAATAGAAGAGAAGATTTTGAAGTTGTCCTTGTAGGTGAATATAATTTGCAGATTGATGGAACACTAGTTTAGGGGAAATCTAGAAGACCCTATGTGCAGACTTATTAATGGAGCAAGGAGGCTACTAGTGGGAAGATCCATGAGCCAATGTTTAGTGATACAAAAAGGAGTTGTGATCATTGACATTGGTAAATAGAGGAGTAGATATATTTCCCACTAGGAGATAGAGACTCAGAGGGAGTCTAGTTTTAGAGGGAGTAGCCATATGGGAGGTAGTACTTTAGGATATGGGGAGATCAGACTCATTATTGTAGTACTTTCAGCAGTAGAGTAGAAAAGGAAACAAAGCATTAGCATTAGCAGTATGAGTAGATCAAATTTGCATGCGATTATACCTCTTGGTGTGAGCTGGGGTGATGTGAAGCAATAGTCCCAAGAGTTTCAGAAATTGGGCAGGGTCCATTGAGGTGTGTTTGCCTCATGGATCATTACCTTGTTACATGGGTCCATGGTATTTAGTGGCAGGAGGATCTGTGTCAGTTAGATATTGAGGAGTGTATAGTAGTGTTGACAACACAACATGAGGCTCAGTAGCTGAGTCAACAACATCACAATTTTTCCCAGTAGATAGTTGCAGACACAATTGATTCAATTTATTTTGTTTGGATGCTTTTTGGGTTGCAGATGTTGTAGTAGCAACAACAACAGTGACAAGAATTTCATGCATAACATTCCAAAGGTATTGAATCAAGATAGATTTGAATTCATTTCTTGTTGAGAGGGAGTGTTGAAATAAGCAACAAGAAATGTTAAAATAACATTAAGAAAGATCCTGATTTAATTTTTCCATGAATTAAATTAGGAATTAAATTGTAATTATAATTATCATAGCAACTTGTAATAGTTAACTAAGTTAATATGACTTAGTTGGATCAGTTAATTCGAGTTGGGAGTCTATATAGGGTCATGTAGAGTGGTTCCTAAATTTTAGGGGCTAGGTTGAGTTATTTTGAGTTGTAATTATTTAATTCAGTTAAAGTAGTTCAAAATAATGGAGGAATTAGTAGGAGATATAGTAGTGGGGTGTAACCAACACTACTCAACTGGTAAAATGAAGATTCACTCATAATTAATTCATGCATGTCAGATCAAAGAAAGACCCAATTGATATTAGAGTTCAAGGACAATGTATTATCAGTTGTCAAATCACCTAAATTAAATAGATGGTGCATGAAATTAGAAGAATGCCTAAAATAAATCATTCCTTAATTAGAAAAATCACTAATTTTAGACATTCAAATTTCCTTTAAAAGGAGGAATGAAGGCACAAGTTTAATCATTGTTTTGGTGAGCACGAGTTGGTGAGACCAAGCAATAGGAAGCACAAGATTGTGCATGGAGCGTGTGAGAGAAAGGTGTGCCAAGAGAAGCTTGTGCACAAGTTGGTACTGAGATAGATAGAGATAGTACAGAGGTTTCTCGGGCTTGAGAAAAGTATTGTAATCTTCTCATATTTTTTGATTAATGAAATATACAGATAACATGGGTTTTTAGTAGTGGCTTTCCCCAGAAAATTATTATGTTATGTGTGATTGAAATTATTCCTTTTATGCTTCGTGATTTCATCGATCAAATTTTGTTTTAGCTGATGAATAGAGTAGATTCAAGTAAATTGTTTTAGCATATCACAATCTACAGTTTGAATCTACAATAAGAATATACACAATATATTAGGTAAGTACCAAGTCAAAGATATTAATGTATATATCGTTCCTCTTATCGACGAGTTACTATATTTATGGAAGGGAATCACTATGTATGATATCTCTAGACGAGTACATATGCAAAGGGAATTTCAATTCCGTGTAATGCTCGTATGGAAAATTCATGGTTCCCCAGGGATAAGACATTTTGTGGTATGTTATAAAGTTACACTTCAATTTGGTAGTATTTAATTTTATGAAGTTCATATCATGCATCGTTTTAAATTAACATACTTCAAATAATTGGTATGTAATTTAGTCCATCTCTTGTAGGTCTCTGAACAAAGGGTAAATTTGCATGTCCAGTTTGTGGTCCTATGATGAAATATCGTTGTTCTAGAAGTTTAGAAAAAGAGGTGTTTGATGAGTATATGCACTTCCTCTCTAAGAACCATAAGTATCAAAGTACAGAAAAACATAGTTTCAATGTGAAAGAAGAGACTAGGTTAAAACCACAAAGAATGACACCTCATCTATGTTAATTGCAATATAATAGAATCATCAAGGTATGGATCAAAAAGTTGTCTATGTATCATACATGAAATGTTTAAAATATTTTATATTTTTATTGCATTCTGTTCATTGTACTAATTGACAAACATTGTTGTAATATATTTAATTATGCTTCACCTTGAAGGTTATGATCATGAAGACAATAATAATGGGGTGCTTTCAAAAGGAATCAAAAGTCACCCCATACAATTAAGTAGGCTAACCTACTATGAGCACCTAGAAATTGTTCATTTGTTTGATACAATGCACATTGGGAAGAATGTAACATAAACGTTATGGTGAAATCTTAGTTGGAAGGAGTGACAGAGAAAAAATTGTCAAGATTTGTAATGACATTAAGGTGGCCAATCATGCAATGCAAAGAGTGATTCATTCAAATAGTGATGGACACCAAAAATATAAGCACCCTTCCATGGTTATTGACAGAGCAACAAATCCAGGATGTAAAAGAGGTCATGAAAAAAATTAATTTTCGACTGGATTTTCCTCATACATAAAGAATATCTTAATAAAGAAAGGTGAATTAGGTGGGGTAAAAAATCATGAGTGGCATACCTTAATTAAATTAATTATTTTGGTGTATATATTTGTATATTGGTGAAATATATGTTAGTTTTTTTTCTACTAATATAGGAATAAATAATGAATATTCATTTTTCTATTACAATATGTTCTACCTCTATTTCTCCCAGACAACTTTGACAACAATTTCAAACAAGTTATATATCAACTTGGAAAATACATGAGGTAAGTGGCGATTTATATGCAAAGTGTAGTTTAATTTGTTCAATTTGTTGTGAAACTTATATTTGACTACATGTGTTTTACTTGTAGTGTACTTATATATACTTTTTTGTTGAAACTTGTGCTTGCATCAATTGTAGATGGTTGTAATCTAAATAAATAGATAAATAAGAAATAAAATATTGGAGGAGACAAATTCCTCATCTAATGCATGAAGCACAAAAGTATCTACCTCCAACATTTTTCAATGCATAATAACACTACCTCATACACCTAGTTGAGGAGATTGAAAAGTGACAACTTGTACACACAAGGTCAATTTGGATGGTTGGGAGGCACTTGAAATCATTGAAGGCTTTGGTTAGACAAAGAGCACGTCATGAGGGTTTTATGGTAGAGGGATATATGGTATTGTTGACGGTGCTGGAAATATGCCAACTAAGGGGTCTCCCTGATGTGAAGTCCCAATTAGACCTCACACCATTTGGTGTAGGAGCCCCATTTAGAATATCGGTCTGGTTGCCATATATCTCAAAGATTTGCCTTGGGTCTAACTGTCAACATGAGAGAGGGATGCAATGGTGTCTTCAAAAAGAGAGGAAGTATGTTTGGTAAGTGTTCAATTATAAATGTGTCAAGGTTCGTCTATTGTGGATAGGGGAGAAAATGTTGAAAATAGCAAAAATAAATGCTAAATATAGAAGTGCTAAATTTAGTATTGCTATAAATAGCATTTCGGGATACCTTCCCATTTTAGTCAGTCCCTAAACTAAAATAGTGAAGTAAAATTCAAATTTGATCTTAGTAGCTATTTGTAAAATAATTGATTAATTCACCATGAGTTAGTTAGTTTTAGAAAATCAAACATGAAGTCTATGTGGGGACATGCAATAGTTTCTCCATTAATTGAGGAATTTATCCTTCAGTTAAAGAGATAAGGATGAGTTGTAATTAGTTGGCTCAGTTAACTGAGTCAAGTCCAGTTAGATTAATTCAAATAGTTTGTTGAATTAATGTGAGTTCAGTTAGTTAATGCATGCATGCATGTAACTGTTGCACTTTAGATAATTGAATCTTCTCTCATAAATAACTCATGCATGTCAGTTCAGACAGAGACCTAGTTGAGATCAGATGGAGGGACAATGTACTATCAGTTGCTAGATTATTCCATTGTGAATATCCTTTGCATGTAGAAGGAATTATTTCCTTGAGGATTGCGCAATTACTTCTTCAGGTTTTGTGAGTGTGATGAGGCCAATTCACACATGTGGCATCACTGGACCCCTAGAAAAACTGCGCAAGGAAATAGGAGGGTTGGAGGGCTTGAGGGAGACATATACAATGTCTATTGAGTCTGTGAGCTGTATTGTTTGATTGCAGAGAGAGCAGGATAGCTTGAGAGCTGATTATTTTTGTAACTTGAACAAGATTTCCACTTGTATGATAATACAGAGATTGGGGTTTTAGGCTAAGGCGTTCCCTAGGTTATTTCTTCTGTGTTATGTGTGATTGATTTCTCATTCTCAGTTATATGTGTTCTATTGATCTTGCTCAATTCGATTAAGCTTCCACCAAGTGTTGTAGAAGTAGATATTGTATTTTTCTTTAGTCTATTGCATAATCTGTTAATGTACAGTGGGAATTTCTACATGGTATCAGAGGAAAGGTGATCAAGGCGAAGAACAATATACAAGAAGAAGAAGTTCAAAGTTTGAGGTTCTTGAATATAGAAATTGAGTTCTTATCACATTTCAATTTCACCAATGGTGTTCAGTGGTTTAAGACTCGAGTATTCCCTTGGTGGCAGCTACGAATTGTCCATAGAAGAAATCCAAGAAGGGTTCCTCAAAGGATCTGATGGCGAGGCACTGGCCTCACAATTTGAGCTAGATTTCTCGCTTATTGCATGCATGGTTTCATCCATGGTGGGATTTGTGTGGTACCTATACAGTGGAGCTTCATTCCACATGTTATGTGACAAGAATATTTTTAGTACCTTGGAGGAGAAGGAACTTCAGATGTGGATTGAGATGGGCGATGATGCAAAGTACCGTGTTTCAGGTGAAGGTACAGTTGTGTTTCAGAGGAAGCATGGAGCTCCCCTCACCTTGACTAATGTAAATTATGTACCAGGTTTGAAGAAGAATCTTGTGTATGTAGCTATGCTAGAAGATAAAGGCTATGATGTAGTCTTTAGTAAAGGAAAGGTATTTCTGAGGCATATAAGTACTGGACAGATAAAGCGAATCAGGATTCGAGTAAAGAATCTCTACAAGTTGGAGGTAGATGACTGTGCTACATTGAGTTCCAAAGCTGAGATGGTGTAGAGCCAAGATGTTGGCGAGCTATGACATAGAAGACTGGGCCACTTGTACCATCGAGCCCTGAAGATCATGCAACAAATTTCTACTGGATTACGCAAGGGAAAAATTGAGCAGACGAATACATGCAAAGGTTGTACCTTGGGTAAGTATGTGAAATCTTCCTTTCCAGATTAAGACAATAGAGCTGTAGAAATCCTGAAGCGAGTTCACTCATATGTTTGTGGACCTTTCTCTATAGCCTCCACTGTTAAACAAAGGTACTATGTTATTTTTATTGATGATTTTTCTAGTAGATACTGGATCTACTTTATGCAAAAGAAAGATTAGACCTTCTTGAGGTTTTGTGAGTTTAAAGCCTTGGCAGAGAAAGAATCTGGAAAGAAAATAAAAGCCTTGTGTAGCGACAATGGTGGAGGGTATGTCTCCCAACATTTTAAAGACTTCTATGCTACAAAAGGAATTAAATGGGAATTGACGGCACCCCATAACCCAGAGTAGAATGGGGTGGCCAAAAGGAAGAACAGATTGATTGTGGGAGTAACTCGAGCAATGTTGCATGACCAACGCCTACCATTGCATTTGTGGGCTGAGGCAAGCAATACAACATTAACTTGCAGAACAAAAGCTTGCAATGTATACTGGGAATGAAGACACTTATGGAGGCCTTTTCAGGGAAGCGACCTAATGTAAGTCACTTCTGAATCTTTGGATCATCAGTTTACTATCATGTGACCAAAGTTTCGAGGAAGAATCTAGACCCAACAGCTGAGTTGGGAATACTTGTGGGGTACACGGATACACCCCACAACTGTTGGGTGTACCTACCTTCCACTCAGAGGACTGTGGTACACAGGGATCTGAAGTTCGATGAGCAGAAAGCCATGTGCTTATCACTTGAGAGGGAGCTCAAGTTGCATGCAGAAGAGGAATTTTCAGTTCCTAAGGAGGGGGAGCCTCAGGTTGATGCGGAGCAACCACATGCAGAGGA
>APFE031372837.1:98982-116670 GCA_000404065.3 Pinus taeda
CCCCCCCCCCCCTCTCAGTATTATTTCCAACAAAGTGTGACACTTAAGATACACTTTGCAACGACTGTGATGATACTTGTGCAACAATGCTCAAAACTTTGTAAATGAGTGTGAAAAATGTTTGAATGGTTAGAAAAACTAATAGAAAGAAAGATAGACCCTCGAAACCATCCGAAAAAGATTCTACACATTGAACGAAAACCAATCATGCGAAAAGACGAAAATATACCCAATTTGCAAAGGGGAGAAAAACACTTCAAGAAAGTACATCAAATGAGTTTCAGTGTTTGCGAAAACCATGTGCAAGACCAAGGAATGCTCTGAAATTGAGTGTAAGCCAAAATTTTGGAGGGTGTTATAGAAAATACAAAAGTTATATTAAACCATGGTTTATAATACTTAATATTTTCCTACATTCGCTGCAAGTATTAATGTACTGGATTTCATTTGATATGTCAACTCCATTAACAAATTTGAAGGGGAACACCTATTGGGGAAAGGTAGAATTAATAAAGTGACATGTAAGTAGATAGTGAAGATTTATAAACATTTGAATATTCGTTTTTATGTACATCATACTTATTTAATTTTTAGTCTTCCTACATAATCGACCATTATTATGATGGTATACCATCGAAACTAGTTATATGTGAATTGTTTTATTTTGATATAGTTGGACAAGAGTGGGATGCAATACATTTATAAATTTCAAACAATCTTAATTGGATGGATGTATGGATTGAATGATGTAAAAAATATAATGATGGTAACGTATCATAGGGTGGTGTGGCTACATTGGTCAAAGAAGCTAAACAAAACAGTAACAGAGATACCAATCCTACGGAGAGGGAAATTGATTTAGAAAATGGTTTAAAAGATAAACATGCAAACATATCCACCCATACTATATTTACATATATGGCATGTTTGTTTTCTTTATTTTCATAATTTCCAGGTACAAATATGTTTATAAATTGACAATGCATCTTTTTATGTGCCTGACATATTGCAGTTGAAACACTACAAGGCTATGTGGTGCAAGGGACACAAATTTTGCATCAAAAATTTGGATGAAAAGATGAAAAATTATGGTAGCGGGATTACTGCAATATTCCAGGTTAATAATGTTTCCTCTAGAAGTGGCAAACATCTAACAATATATGAAAATCAATACTATGAGTACTTGGAACATATACTTGAGTGTAACTTTAAATCCTTCAAAATAGTTTTGTTGGACGTCAAATGGTACAAACTATGAATCAATGAATGTGACCATAATATAACTATTATTGAGCATGCTAATGGATTTACCATGGTTAATACAAGGAATATTTATCTAGGTTCAGAGCCCTATGTTCTTCCAAGCCAATGTGAATAGGAATTTTACTTATAGGTTCTAGGTAGAGGGGGTTGGTCATATGCTGTTAGATATGATCCAATAGGAAGGATGATAAAGTATAATGTAGTGGAAGAAGATTATATTGAAGAAGAATATGATGTAGAGGAGAAATATGTAGTGGAATAAGATGATATTGAGGAAGAATATGATGTAGAGGAGCAATTATTTCATATTTCAAACGAATATGTCAAGGAAGTTGAAGAAGATGATAAGTTGGGACAATTTTTTGGATGAATATGATATTGACAATATATTGTTAGATGAAGAACTTGAAGAAGTCTAACCAAACATAGGATATGATGTTCCTCATGATTATATAAACAATGATATTATTGGAAATGATGACATTGATGACGATATTGATATGGTAAATCATTTCAACATCAATTGTGAACCTGATGATACAGATGTTGAATTGGATGAAGAATATTATTAATGATATCGAAATGTTGAAATGTACATGGGGGTGTGCATTATTATGTTTTTATTTGACTTGTCTAGTTTCATTTACTTTAAATTTTTATTTTCTTAGTTTGTAGCTATGCTTGATTCTTACTATGTTGCTTTCAAATATTTTATAGTAGATAAATTAAGTATTGGGTAATTCAGAGGTGGGGCCGGGGGGGGGTGTGTGCAGGGGCCATATGGAGCTTCCACCTTCACGTGGTTGGGCTTGTTCAATAGAGAATATATTATTCCTGAAACCAAGAGAAGATCATTCAAGTTTTTACCATCAACTCTAATGGGTCAAGCACTCCTCGTCAAACCATCTTAATTTTCTATTGAGAGGCCATAGGTTCAATTTTCTTGATGCTCTCAGGGTTAGGTAAATGTTCAATTCACTTAACGTTTAGAAATAAGTGGAAATTATGCTTTAATTAATTGACTCCACACAAAGGGGTTTGTGAATGGGGCCAATGTTGATTTTTTCTGTATTGTGCTTGTATGCACTAAAATTTGGCATGGTTATAATATATGCATGTGTTGACGTATGGGAGGATTATGAGACTCAAATATGACTCACACAAATAATTTGACAAAATTATAACATAAATGTCAAGGAGATGAAATTATTTATTATTTATTATTGTCCTTATCATGGTACGTATTTAGCTATGAGGGTTAGCTTAATTGGTCGAGTACCTGTCGACAAAGCACCTTAATTTGCTGTTGAGAGGTCATGGGTTCAATTTTCTCGATGCTCTCGGGCTCAGGTAAATGTTAAATTCACTTAACATTTAGATATCATGGAAATTATGCTTTAATCAATTTACCCCACATAGAGGGGGTTGTGAATCGGGCCAACGTTGAAATTTTTTCAGTTTGTGCTTATATGCACTAAAATTTGACATGATTATAATAAATTCATGCGTTCATAGTATGGGGGGGTTTTGAGACTCAAATATGAACCATACCAAGAATGTAACAAAATTATATCATAAATGTCAAGGAGATGATTTTATTTTTTATTTTTTATTGTCCTTATCATGGTATGTATTTAGCCCCAATAGTTAGCTCAATTGGTTAAGTACCCATCATTAAAGCACCTTGATTTTCTATTGAGAGGTCATGGGTATGCTAAATGATAACCTAGAGGGACTCAACCATATTTAAACCTATGTATTGTCTCCTCCTAATTGAAAATATGCCTTGGGTTTATGGCTTAATTGATCAACCTAAATTTGGGAGATAATCCTTAAACCTAATATCCACTCCCTGTTGTAATTTGTAATCCCTACCCCCCCTTGAACCCTGTAACATTAGTAACATATGGTCTCTAACACTTAATATTTCCCCACACCCCTAACTCACATAATCCATATAACCCTAATAACTCCTGAACCCATAAGCTCCAAACCCTTTATAACCTAATATAAATCTACAACCTTCAATATTGAAATTTTAAAACTTCAAGCCTATCATAATATAACATTTAATGTACCTATTACTTGATACTTATAATCACTCATCACAATATCACTTGAAGATTAAACCATATATATATATATATATAATCCCAATAACTACTAGCACCCATAATTTATTCCAACTTATAAACTTGATAGTCCCTATTCACTTTAGCTATTATTACATTTAATTAGTAACACCCATGACCCATTTTATAATAGTTGAACCCCTTAAAACCTAACATATAGGCTATAACATATAAACCATGTAAATTATGTCACATATAAAACTCAACTCGTAATCCTTAAAATATAAGCACTTACAAATTTTTAATTAATCATTAAGCTCACATCCATATATCTGTTTATTAGCAACCCTTATACACTAATAGTCCATAAATTGTATCACCCTTATCCCTATATAAATACCAAACCATCATTGGAAATCTGTATATCATATTATCATTATAATACATGCTGTATATAAGGCTTGAGACTGCTAACACTTATAATGAGTAATCCCTATATTCCATAATCCTTATAAAATACTTCAATTTTAACCCTTAACACCTTAAAATAAACATTTTAGCCCTTAACATTTATATGTATAATATAATCCCTAATTTGGACGACATAATCATAAGCATAGAGCCTAACCAATATAAATCAAACCCTATTACCTACAGTATGGAAAATTATCTAACAAGAAATATAAAACCAAATCCTTATAATATATAACTTAGAATTTCCATAACCCCTAGAACCCCATCCTTCAATTTTTATAACCTTTATACCTTATATACCATATCAATCTAACCACTATAAGTAACCTCGAAGTCTAATAATAATTACCCTATAAACCTTGTAATCCATATAAGATATATAACCCTTTAACACTATAGTCTCGACCCCTTCCCCACTTCCTTGTCATTCCTAATCATTGTATCTCCCAATAATATCCATTTAAGGATAACTTATAATTATAAAAATAATTAAAATAAATATTTAAATAAAACTATATATTTATATAAATTTCACACACACACACACACACACACACAGATATATTATATATATATATATATATATATATAATATATATATATATATATATATATATTATATATATACATATATATATACGATCATTTAAGTTTTTTCATAATGTTATTCGAATATAGAGCAGGTTTAAATTTATTACATAGCTCACAAAAACAAGGTTCAGGTGAATTTTGGGTTTTCTAGGCATATGACAGGAAGGAAAATTTTTGGTTTTCTAGGTATGCGTAGCACAATAATGAGAAACTATTAGGAAACCTTCTTCGTAAGCATGAGCTATGGGTAATTAGACATTGCACAAGGAACTAGGGTATCGTTCTCTCTAATTAGATGGAAACAAGAGAAAGAGTAGCTTCGATATTAGCTGCCAAGCATTCTCATTAATAAAGACCTCTAGGTAGGTTGATTCCCTGAGTTAGCTCTTGGGAATATGATGAAGGCAACAAAGGTGTGAGCATTTGAGGTTTTGTTCTCGATGAGTGAATTAACATTTGGGGTTTTGTTCATGATGAAGGTGTGAGAATTTGGGGTTATGTTTAGCGATGAAGGTGTGAGCATTTGAGGCTTTGTTCCCAACAAAGGCGTTAATACATGCTTCGAAACCATCTTGGAAGAGAGACTATTTGGTAAATCAACCTAGATTTGTGTCAAGCAGTGGAAGTGGAAGAAATCATGGTGGTAAGCTGTTTAATTTCCCTAGCTGCAATTTGAGTAATTTTAGTAATGTTTGATTAACTAGATTTCTCCAACTACAATTTGAGTAATTTAGGTATTTGAACCCTCATATCTCCATAACATTGATTGAAACCCTTACCATGCATGTTTTGACCACAAATAATGAAGATAACATGTTCATTTTCTTATAGATGATATTTGATCCCCTCCATAATTTCAGGCCCACCCTTGAGATGGAAGTGCAACCCTTTTTGGACTTTATCCACACAATTTATTAGAACTTCACAGCTACTATTAATTACTTTTTTGATGATTGAAGTGGAAACGACAATTCATTGGAAACTATCTAACATCCCATTAGATATATTGGTCCACAAATATTACTTGGAGGGCCTAATCCTGAGAAAATTGAATCCAAGCACTTGGTCATTTAAAATTGTGACAAAACACCCATTGATTGTGAAGTTTCTTTTTAACCTTTATGTACATATTAATATACATCTTGTCATACCTTTGATGGTAAATGCCATATCCATTCTTGGTACTCAACACATTCCACTCAACTTGAAAAATCATTATGTTAAACAAAAAGGCATGCATGTGAAGATGATGCCCTTCTTAACATATTCACTAGGGAGATTTCATGATTCTGTAAGATCACATGATGAAGAGAGAAAGTTGATAGGATGTTTTCAATCAAATGTTTAAATTTCATCACTATTAATTATCAATTAATCCATAATAGGCTTTATTAGTTTGCAATGAATTCTTAATCTATCAACAATTAGTGAAAAACCCCCACTAGATGACAGGAAACTGGACCCTTGAAAAAGTTACAACTTGTTGATTTTTGTGTAGCAAAGCGAGCAGTTAGAGATGTCAAAATGAGAAAAGGTGTTGGTTGCTTTAATATGTTGGAAGATTATATGTAGGATAGTATTATATCTCAATTGATCAATATTATATAATTTTTTTTATGTAGTAATAATGAATATCAACATGCTTGGCGCACTTGTGGAATATTAGATTTGTTGATTTTCTAGTTGCAATAGTACAATTTTCTTCCAGGTTAACTACTTCCAATGATTCAATAATACATTCTAGGTCATTAAGCAGTTACACTTAGGAAAATTTCAACCATAAAACTCAGTAGAGTAGTACAGATCACAATAGAACAATGATGCACAAGAGGCACACAAATTTACCTCGGGAAAACCCCGCTCTAAGGGGGAAAACCCAAAAACCTTTACTTATGATAAATTGTCCAATTTAATAAATTTGTACCTATGATTTTTAGTCAAAACATTATACCATTAACCATAGAAATTACCAGGTCAAACCAACTCAAAGGAGAGAGAAAATCCAACTTCTGCTCATAAGTCAAGTTTGGGCAAAGAGGTCAAATTAATCACAAGAATGGGTGCTATGATGTGGTGATACCTCTACTAGGTATCCTTTATTTATAACTCTCTAATAATTGAATTAGGGACCCTTAACTCCATTAAATGTGTCCTCTTACAATAATTAGAATAGAAAGTAATTTTGTTTGTGTCTTTAGCCCACCACATTGGGTCCAAAGTCCACATCTTGGGAAATTTTCCCCAACCAAGTCCATTCGGTGGGTTTTCTCCACACAACCAAGTACCCAAGGGTTGTGGGAGTACCTCCCAAGCTACACTTTTCAACAATTGACCTGGATTTTCTAACATGATAATTGGTGCGTGCGCCGTACTGGGGTCGACTTGACAAATTTTGGAGGTAAAATTTAAAAATTTAAAATTTTACTTTTCTCGCTTTTATTTTTGGAGCCGACTTAAAATATTTTTATTTCTTTTTTCTTTTGAGGGCTAATACAATTATGAAGGCCGACCATAACTACAAAAAATCAAGGAGTCCTAGTAAAAAACTATTATCAAGTCTCAATGTCAACCTACATTATTTAAGGTAGTTACATGAGTAACTTATTACATGACATATAAAACAAATCCATACACAAATTAATAATACAACCTACAACCTATAGGTAATTACTATGTTATACAACTATACAACTTACAAATTATTAATGAGTGATGTAACTAAAAATCTAAATAGAATATTTTATTTTAGTGGTATCAAATAGGTGGAAAATATTGTTAAAAAAACGAAAATCTCTAATGCTATTTAATTGGGATTGAGTTAACAAATAAAATATGGTTGCCATTGTTGGGATTAGGTGGGTGATACTGATTACCATAGTATTTTGCATACAACATAAAGTTGAAATCCATTAATTACTACCCCCCATTTCATCCTACTCTCATTGGAATATATACACATATAACTTTGGCCTTGTTGAGAGGTTTAGTTTTCCCTATGATAAAGGGGATCATATATCATTCAAGAGTCATTTCCTTAATGATTCAAAATTACTTGTCACATAGTATGTGATTTTCCTCACAAAACTAGAGCATGTGTCACATTTGAGATTATATTTTCCAAATCATATGGAAATTTGATTTGATCCCTTGTCACTGGACATTTTTCATTTCAAGTGAAATGGTAATGATCCTTCCCTTAATATTTATCACTAACAATAGAGAGTTCTATAGAAAAATGGGAATGAGTTATCTTCTCCCTAAAATGTTGACAAAGGTTCTTATTTGCCCGATATTGGGATCCAAACACATCCTTCATCTTCATTTATGTTTAGTACGAGAAAATGATTTCCATGTTTTAGAAGATACCTTGTTGCACAATAAAGCCTCCCTTTACCATCGTTGTTTATCTACTGATGAGGGATAGATTTTCGTCAGTGGAAACCCCTTCTCATCGTTGAACATAGGGTAATATTTTTACTATGAATTCATTTACCCTCAAAAACATATCACGTGTTGAAATTTCCACAACACTAGGGAATCTAGATTTGGTCTTAGAATCTTTGACACAAATACATCCAAATGCCTCAACCATCCTACTTTGCATCATGGAATTTACACACATCAGTGAATCAACTAATGCACATCACATTTTTTAAAGAAAATTTCAACCCTTCTTCGTTATATCAACAAACTATAATACAACAGTCTCAGCCTCTCATACCTGGGATCATGGCCCTCATACAATCACATTGATATAAGAATAAAATTAGGGCTTGGTGTTTTCCATTTTGACCACCAATCTAGACTGAACAAGACAAACTTGACCTACTTGCTGATGTAGTGCCTAGCAGCCCTTTTAGTCCATGTTTCCTGAACACATTTGCTAGTCCATCTGCACCTAATATGTAGCATCCAAATCTTCCCCTACCAATGATGACAACTCCTTTTTTCAACTAAACACGACTCACCAACTGTCTTCCCTCTAGCTGATCATTAGTCCATCAATGAGTCAACTCATAGGGACTTCTGTGAGTTGTTCACAACTCCACTTGTGAACAAATCCTAAACTATCCACTTCTGCTCCTCAAAACTTAGGTACTTCTACCCTCTATTTCCTTCCTATTCTACACCAATGAAGACAAACTTAGGGCATGGAGGGTGCCCACTATGACTATTAAAAGTTGTTCTCTAACAATCAACTTAGGACTATCAATTTGGCTCTCTTGGCTACAGTCTTTGAGCTTAACTTCTTTGCCACTCTTAGAAGGCTTGTAGCCCTTGACAATTCCTACACTTAGGGAACCATGGTCAACCTTCTAACAATCCTCCATCTTGTACTTAGGCTGTTATAGATTTTTCTCGAATATGGACTCATTCCTACACTACATCGTGCACTCCTTCCATCTTTAGATATGCTCATATTTAGTCATATCATTGACCGATATAGGGACCACATGACTTCTCTCACCTAGGGATTTTGGATATTCCCTCTAACAGCGAATAATATACCTCCTCATCTTTGTTCTTGAGATTCAAGATACTACTATTCAAAACCTTGAACAACTCCATGAATCTGCCTTCTTCAAGGGATTCTTCTCACTGCTATTCCAACCATGAAAAAATACCAAGACTCTTCAGATATACTCTGAATGCATTTCCAAATCTTCTTCCCTCAGATCTAGGGTTGGGCACTAGATCTTCCCTCATCTAGGGCTACTTTCCATTTTCTATCCATACTCTATGAACAAGCCTCCAATACTTCACTTTTATCTCCTAGAATATGTCCTTCCAACCCTCTGTAGTACTTGGGTTATACGCACTATTCCTCTGAGTTTTCTACTCTATCTAAGGTATCCTAGAACGACCTCAAACTACCTACAAACCCCCTCCAACAAACCTCAATCTATGTGCTATTTATCAGGTGAATGTGACCTAGTATAAGCTACTAAGTAGGCTAATCAGACTTCCAAAACCATTATTCTATCCACTTGTAATGGCTTGGAAATTCTTGGTCTATTGTAGAGAGAGATTGCTCCTTTTTTGTCTCCAAAACCACCCTTAGAACTTCAACCTGATTGTGCTTAGATCCTCCTGTCTTTGCTGCTAATCCATGCCCAAAGACAACCAAAAATAGTCACAAGAATACTACCCAATAACTAGTCTCCTTATCCCTTTCTTAGGCTTCTTTAGGGTTGCAGCTTTACTGGAGTAAACCTCACTTTCTACCCTAAACTAGGGAACTCAAACTTATATTTTTCAACCTAGAACAAAATCCATCTTCCAACATCCATCTCCTACGTTTCTAGGCTTATATTCTAAGGTCCGCAACTTATTTGTGGGTTGCATTACAATGCACAAAATTTCGCTAGTCTTGGCCTGAACCCTTTATAAAACCCTTGTATCTGCACGTTATCCTTGAAGTGTTGTGGACCAAGTTTGCTCCTTTATCATAAGCACAATACCATAATTCTTGACCTAATGTTGGCTTATAGGGGCTTGAACCAAGTTCAGAGTTAATTAGCTAAAAAAATCCCTGTACTACTGGCCCTTTTAGCAACAGTCCGCAGAGCGTGGACTGAGGTCTCACCCAAAGTAGTATGGGGGGGTGCTGGAACCAGGTTTTTGCACCCTTGAGATGTATCAGGGGTTGATTCGGTCCAACTGTTAGTCCCTGCGTGCAGGTTACTTTGCGCACTTCTCTGGCCTTCACGCCTTGATATATTCGCCTTTGCTTAGCTCTAACCAGGGGCTGTGGGGCTTCCCTGCTGCTAGAGTTGTGCTCTGCACTATTCCCCTAATTCACACCCGAGATCTTACTTATCTTCTTACACTAGTTAGTTATCTTCGCGTAAATGGATGCCTTATGTTATATTTATTTATACAACACATTCATATGAGTTTGCACAGCAAATAATCAATAAAATTGTAATTCATACCCAATAATACATAAAATAGGAAAATATACACAGAAATATGATAAAAATTCTCTTTATTGATGCTTCCAATGGTTACAGACTTGACCTTCCCTCTGCAGTCAACTGCTGGAGTCTGCGCACTCAGCTGTAGACTACTAGGCCTCTATTCACACAGCTGTAGAGCCTTCTCCTACTCTACAACCCAAAGACACAAGTTTCACTTTGACTCAATCAATTCCTTAGACTCATCATTCTTCCTTCTATTGGATGTCTTTCTACACTTAGATCCTCGCTCTATTTATAGAATCCCATGGTCCGTGGACCATAGGCAAATATTTCAAGCTGACATTACATTACAAAACCAAGGGCGGACAACCCTGTGACTCTATTATGACTTCGCGCTCCACACCCATAAATCACAGAGTCTTTACAATGGACTTGGTCAAAACTTGGGCTTTAAGCCCCAAAACATGCCTTGGGGGGGGGGGATTCCATGCCTAACAGGTCCCCAAAAAAAATATTGTGACTCACCCTTGAGTCACTCTGTCGGTGTGGAGATCTTTGCATGGTGTCCCTCCAACACTGCTCGAACTGCTGCAAGGTCAGCAATGCACTGAGCGGATGCCTGCTGAATCTCCTGCACTCATTGTTCTGAGACCGCGGTGTTGGAATTGCTTCCCTACATCTGTTCATGCATCCCGTCCATTTGCGGGAGCTTCCCTTCAATTGTTGATGTAATGATGAAGGCCTCATCGATCCAAGGCTGAACGCACACCTTCAAGACTACTTCTCTGTGTTGTGCTGCATCCACCTGCTCTTTCAACACTGTGGCCTATTGCATTCACGCGAGCCTCTGAGTGAGGGCTACTATCTGCACAGTCCCTTTGACGCTGTCATATTGTTGTTGGAGCTCACGCACCTTTGTCTCTAAGTGTTAGACGTTAGGGTCCTCCTGCAGATTAGTGAGGACCTTAAATGACTCCTCCAACTTTCTGGTGCAATCCCTTACTGCACTACTGATCTCTTCCATCCCTGATGTAATACAGTTGGTGCACTATTCTCTTACTTCTAGAAGGGTGGATGACTGTGCCTTAAACTATAGATCTGCTATCTAAAGGTTTAGCTCCAGCTGAACCTTGGTCATTTCTTCTCACGTCTTGCACACCCCTGCTGCTAGTCTATGGATGCATGCTTCTGCTGGGATGGATAGCTTAAGGACCATCTGACAGGCTTCTCCTAGTACTTGTACCATCTACCTGTTTTGTGACACCACTTCATTGCGCTGCAAGCTCAACTACTCCATGTTGATCTTTTGCTCGCTCAGCATTTGCAACGTGCGACTCTCCCTAGCCTACAGTTTTGTGGTAATCCCATCCTACAGAACATAGAGCGTCTCCTGCAGGAGCGCAACCATGTTGATCCCTATCCATTTTAGTGCACTAACTATAGTCTTGTCAGTATCATTTGCTGTAACCAGTGCCCCCTCTGGCAGCACTATGGTGTTAGTTGTCCGAGCGTGTAGCATTTTCTTAACTACAACCATCCCTACTGCGAGGCTGGTCGAAATGGTACCAGCTTGAGGAGTGCACACCTGCGACTCTTGAATCTGCACTCTGAGGCCCCCCAACACAATCTAGTTCTCCTCTGCGAAGTTCTGAAGGGCCTCGATGGTGACATCGCACACTGTTTCGCCTATGTCATGCAGATCACCCTTACTAAGGGTAATTGGGTCGATTGACAACTTGGATGCTTTCACCTTTTTGCGTGGCCCCATCCGCTAGCTCGGGCACTGGCACTTCAAGATTGTTGACTCTATTTGTGGGTTTGCGCCGCCCTATTCTTCCTCTGTCTCCATCTCTCTCTACTGCCCATATGAAGGTGACTTCTGGCCCTCACGCGCCTTCTTGGCTGCCTCTTGTGCTGCTACTGCTGCAACTTATTTATGTTCTGCTACTGTCTGCGCAGTGTCCCACGCCTCCTTCACTTTTGCTGACGCGGCTTCTTACCTTCTCTTCTCTGCCAACTACACCATGCACAATTTTGCCTCCTCTTTCTTCTTCTGCATACAATACTTCTCTACCGCTGCGATGTTTGGGGTGCGCCACTCTAGCGACCATGTCTCAATTACATCAAAAATTACATCATCTGTGGCTATGAAGGGTAGCTCACTCCATTTCTTGACCGGGTCTTTGTGTGCTCTGATATATGTGTTGTGGAAGTCTGCTTTAAATTCTGCAAAACTTTGTAGGCTATTGTAGGCAGTGGGTGATAACCCCAGCTTGTAGTTAATCCCCATTTTGATGTTCATCTCCATGAACACCCAGAATATCTTGTTGTCGCAGATCCAGTTCGCATCTTTCGTGGCCTACAACGAAGCATACTTCGCAGCCTCTGACAGATCCCTGTTAGTTGTGGGGAAATGTTTGTCCTCTGACAGTTCCCCTACCACCAGCACTATGGATAGCATAATCCATGCATAGTGGAATGTTTTTCCTTGTTCCTGGGTCTTGCGGAAATTTTCTAGGAACTCTTTACATAAGGACTCAAACCAGTTAAACTAGACCCCCTCTGTGCACTGCTCAACAAGTGCCACCACCGGCATGGGTACCTCGTCCGCACGGCACTTGCGCATAACTTTACTCGCCAGTATCTGAGTCACCACCCTGACTGCTTTGTTGTTGATATTGGAGATCGCATAGCCCCGCTTCTTATTCTCCAACTTGTATTTCTTCTTCATGGCATCCACGATGGCCAAATCGTTGCTCTTCCCCTCCGAGATATCTGCGGGGTCCTCTCCTTTACACGAAAGTTGGCTAATGTGATGGATTAAGTGGTCTGTGATGGGGATGGGTTCCTCCAGCTATAAACACCCACCATGCACCAGGCAAAGTAATTGCTTGATGATGAAGATCATCACTGGGGCACTGTGGAAATGCAGCACCCAGAGCAGGTTTAATAATCCTACCTTTTCCACTCCGCATAACCACTTTCACGGCTCTAATTCCATATCCCCTGTTAAAATTGGAAACCAGGGAAAAAATTCATGTGGGTCATCTTATTCATGGCTGATTATATTTTTATTAGATTCCTTTCTTCGAGAGGTGTAGGATTGATATAAAGATCATCATATTTTGATAAGTATTCATGGAGATATGAATTTATTTTGATTATGGAATTATTATCAAGTCGACCTACAACTCATGTAGGATCAGAAGCCCAACAGTCGCATCTATTCAAACACAAACGTTGTGTATAAATATAAGAGGAATTTTCCTCATTTTCACTCACTCTTCTCATCACATCTCTCTCTCTCTCTATTGCACAGAAATGAGTCTCTTCTCTACTGCGCAGAAATGGGTCTCTCTCTCACACATATGAAGTCGGAAGCTATTGAACCTGAAGCTACAACTGCAGATCCAAAGATTGACCTACGTGCCCTAGAAGATCTCCTCTTTGGAATTGTATTGTAGGTTCAGCTAAACCTCTTTTGAAAGATGCAACTTTTGGTGCTGGAATGAAGTCAATCCGATGAAAAATTTGCAAGATATCGACTGCCCTAGTTTGAAGCCGGAAACTGCTGAAACTGAAGCTACAACTGCAGAAGTAAAGATTGACCTACGTGGCCTAGAAGATCTCTTGATCTAAACTACACTATAAGTTGATCTGAACCTCCTCTGGAAGCCGCAAATTTTGGTGGTGGAATGAAGTCAATCCGACGGTCGGTTTGTGAGATATCGTCTGCCCTAGTTTGATAATGAAGCCGCTAATGCTGATGATACTGATCTAGGGTTTGCTACTGCTAATATGAATCAGATTTATTGTATTATTTGTCTCTGCTGAATTATTGAAGATAAAAGAAGATTTGATCAAAGGGTTCCCCACACATTGTGGGGTTTGTCCTTGGCTAGCCGCCACATCTTGTGTCTCTTGTCTTGGCTTGTTTTCTGTCAATCGTTTAATGTTCTATTTGCACTTTACTTTATGTACATGTGATTGCTAATTTGTGGAATATAATAAGGAAAAGAAGTAAACTGTTATAAGCATAGAACATACCATAACTTAACACCCCCGCTGCGATGTTTTGTTTGGGCGTCATGAGCTGTGCGGTCTCTAGATGAGGGAAATTCTCATGGTCAGCGAGATCCCAATCTTCTAATTTCAAGCTCGGCACCCATTCTAGGTGCGTTCCCTCAAAGATGATGCCATCCAGGAGGAGTGGAGTTTGGAGAGAGCTCTTGTTCTTATCTAGGTCCTTGGGCACTTTCACCTTCCCCTTCTACGAAGGGATATATGCGGGCAACTTGGTTGGAGGGTGTATAGGCTTGGTTTCTTCCTCCATGCCTTCATCCTTGTCTTCTTTGATTATGAGGTCCTCTAGGTATTCCTCCTCCTCGTTGATTTCCAAGTTAACTGCTTTCCCCTTTTCCTCCATCGTCAATTTGCTGTGCAACGAGTTGCATGGGGACACACGCACCAGAATCATTGGTTGTTTATTCTTCTTTGGCCATGACGTGCGCTGTGATTTAGGGATTTTTGCCATAGTCAGGGCCTGCACGGCCTCTTCGGTGGTCATCTCTGCAATTTCCCTAACTTCCTTAGATGCTGCTATCTTGCTCATCCAAAAATCTATCAATCACTCAATTAGGGGCTCAATCAATGCTCAACACAAGGAAAACAGATCTCGACCCAAAATACATGGAAGCCCTTTGTAATTTATAGCATCTTTTGAATTTGGATTCGACTGTTCCCCCCAAATCTGGTTCATTAACGCTCCCTTGGTAGAATATTTTCCCAAATCTTGCCCATAAAGCTCGTCTTAAATGCATGCCGCTTGCTCCATTTGGTCTCAAGTAGAACATCACATCATGAATAGTGACTCCAACAATCACTTTCCGGCCAACCTGCGCAGCATCGCAATCCCCCTTGCGCGGTCACAGACCTTGTGACACTTTACTCCTGCGCGCAACTCTAACATCATGCAACTCTTGGGAAGAGTAGTTTATAGTCATGCGCCTCCTTTCAACTACCTGGAGTGCTAAGAATGTACTTCCCAGAGCTAGTCAGGTGTCCACGCCACTTGTATAGGGTGTCAATCAATCATTCATCACTTTTCTTGGAAAGCATCCACCTTTTATTGTTACTAGCTGCATTGTGCACTTTATCATTTGAAGTGTGCCACCATGGGTGATTCATTTTGTAATATGTGGTCCAAGTCAAGGCATAAAGTTGATCAACTCTCATCGATAGTCCCCAAATTCATCAACGTGATCGTGCGCACCCTGTTTTTATCACCCTGGTTTCCTTATTGAGAAAATCCTTCTTTATTTCATCCTCAAGCTTCTTGACTTCTGCTTCTAGCAGAGCGCTTTTATCTCTTAATTGTGCCCTTTCCTTCCTAAGTTCTTGGAGCCTAATATCACCCTGTCAGATTTCTTCCTTAGGTCCTAAGTGCTCTGCTTCCTTCAGCTCCATGACCCCTTCTTCTAGGGCTCCACGAGCCGTCGTATCTACCAGTGCCACTATGTGCAGACTAGGCATTTTATACTCTATGGGGATTACAACGTTCACTCCATACTCTAGCCTCGGAGGCACCTACTCTGTCAGTTTCTTGCACATGGTTCTATAAGCCCATATAACCGCTGCTATGCATAGGTCCCAATCAGTCTACTACGCATTGTGTACTTTTTTCAGTGTTTTGCATACTTCGTTAAAGGCTTTTGCATGGATAACCTTCTGCACACTTGGTCTTTCTAGACTTTTTGGTTCCAACCGGAGGGGTTGTGTTCGCCATTGCCTTGCCCACACCTCCTTACTAACCGTGTCTCCTAACGTGAAGGCTGTGTGCATCTACACAGGTTTCGTACCATATGCCTATATCCATTTGGACAGGTGGGTTCGCGGACCATTTCATCTAGCAGTGTTGTCTGTTAATCACATCTAAGGCTTCCCAAACCATATGTGCATCATTCTCCTTCATTTGTGCGAGCCTCTGAAGCTTCCTTGGTGCGCGCCCCACCACCTGGCAAGTGTAGCTTGCAGTACCCATTTCAAAGCCTCGAAGCATTGTTGTTCCAACATCTCCCTTTCGAATCTGTTCAGGAATTCATCTACCACGCTTAACCCATCATACATAGGCATATCCCTTACCTCCGTTGATATGCAGTGCAATGATCTTGTAATCATGTTGTAGTTCAGCGTGGTAACCACGTGTAACCGGTTTTGCCATTGTTCTATCTCCTCGTTAGAATCCGATGTATAGGAGCTTTTGCGCTCCCATGAGATTCGTCCATCCGTGGTTGGATTTACCCAATCTTTCTCTCACGTGGTTATCTTGTAGATGCAATCCAAGTTGTCGTTGCATTGATAGTTGCGCACTGGCTCCGTGTAGCACGATCCTTCTACAGTGTCCAAAGGTACAACTACACGCAGAGACTTTTCTCAAAAATCATATTATGCTCCTTCAGATTTATCACCCCATTCATATCAGTGGCCCAATCTATCCCTAATAGTGTAGGGTATGGATTACTGTCATCAACAATCTCTATCACTTCGAAATTTTCTAGCATGCTTGCTCCTTCAATATCCACTATGATTCCCTGCAATCTTCCCATAAGTAGGATCTTTTGCTGGTTTTCCATTGTAGCTGGATTGGAGACCATTGCAGTGTAAGCCTTCCCATGCGCTCCCATGTATGATTCAACAGAACATTCACGTCCGATCCTAGGTCTAGAATCACTTGGTCCATCTCATATTCCCCAATCTGCGCAGTTAATCTCATCTCCCTTCCTGTCCTCATCGCATGCTTTCCGATCTTCTAGACTACGCGCGGTTCTCCTAGTGCGGTCCCAACGCATCTATTTATGAGTTCCTGCAGCCTCTTTACTTCCTTGATGTCATGAACAACTTCATGCATGTTTCCAGGAATGTTGTGCGCATCGATGGGTCCATTTCTAGCGTCGGTATGTTTTTGCTTCTTGAAGTGGAGGCATCAGTGAAGCTCTTCCTGGCTTCCATGAAGGTTTCCTTAGCGTGCTCCAAATCAAACTCCTATTCTTTCATTGGAGCCTTGCAAACCCAAGTACTCTCTTTAGGCTGCTTGTCTTTGTCATCCCCTATCGTAATTCCACTTTGGAGCATAATATTCATATTAGGGTCTTCCATGCACAGCTCAAACCTCATCATTTGTAGGTTTCTGAGTCGGGTGAGGTTGGAGTGCTCCTTTATTGTGTAGCCTCGCTATTAGTGTAGGACAATCCTCTGTCTCATGATCAAACAATGTACAATAAAAACATGAGGGATGTGTCAAATTCATACAATCGCAGGCATAATGTCCTGTCCCAATGCAATTGTAACATATCAGCTATCCGTGACCT
>APFE031372837.1:137438-172756 GCA_000404065.3 Pinus taeda
TAATAAAGCTATTCAAGTTTTCCTCCATATTCTTGTATGTTTCATTATATATGCATTTGTATGGTTAACACACATCTGGTCATGTGTTATTTATGAATATAGATCTGTGTTCTTCGGTAGTAGTATGTTGTTGTGATGCAGAAGCGGCAAGGCTCTATCAAGAAGGAGAGGAAATCGAGCGCAAGACTAAGTTTGGTCTCCTTTGTTCCACTCCTATCTATTTTCATAAAGGAAAGCGAAAGTAGACTTTACTTGTTTGTTTCTAAGATAGCCACCAATCTTAGTGGGAATAGCAGCATCTAAGTGGACACTATTCCCGGTAACAAAATGGCGACTCCGCTAGGGAGCGACTAGATTATTTGTTAGCGTATCTATCTTTGTTTCTTTTATAAACTTACAGACGGAGCCTGAAGCCAAGCCAGCTAGCCTTCGAACTGCATTTGTTATACAAATGAAAAGTAGATCAATGTTGCTTCTGTCTATCTCCAGGTTTTGTTTATGAATTAAACAATCGATCTGCAAACAGTCTAATTGCTCTAAGTGGTGGCTCTAGTAACCTCTTTAGATCACCCCTGTGTTTTACATATACTGAACATTACTTACTCGGCCTAAATCCTTGAATTTAATTGCAAACTGTGAGTGAAAACTTGTTTAAAGTCTCACACTGGTACCATCGCACCCTGCCTTCAAGGCAAACTGTATGCATCGCACTTCCCGAGAGCAGTAGGTGCACTGCATACTGAATTCACAGTGTGACATGTGCAATGGTCAGGGAAGGTTAACTTTACCTTCAGACTGTGGTTTTTTCTCACTGTTTTCAGTCCTATTCAGGAGTTTTGTTGTCTGTAGTTAGTGTATCTCTGTGAAAACCCCCTACTCTTGCATTATTCCGCCTCCTTAGTGCAAAGAACTGTAAGTGTTTTTATGTATTGTGTGCCATTTTCAGTCCTCTTTTGCAAAAAAGTAGCATAGTCGAACTGTCGTTTCTAGATCTCAAAGTGTCGTAGCTGTCGTTTTCAGTTTTAGAAGAAAATCCCATTGTTCTTGATAGTCTATTATATAGTTACTATTGCATATGATTTGAATTAGTAGTTTTTAAAGGGTCGAAAAGCAATTTTCATTTCAAAATCGCAAAGTGTCTCTCTTACCTTCACTCCATTTTGAAAAGAAATTTGTTGAGTATTGTTGCTTTAAAAGTAATTTAGATTTGCACATAGCTTTCTTATCATCATTCATACATTAAGAAGGCTGAAAACAAATACATGCATGTGCATTTGCATTTTGACTGCTTGGTTTGATTTAGGACAGTGCATTTAGCGTGTGCTCTGTGCTCTTTGCAGAAAGATTCTCAACTTTCTTTCCTTAGTAGCTAGGATTTTCATTGCCAAAAGAAGATTAAACAATTGTTTATCATCTTAGACTACATTTTAGGAATTGTATACACATCACACGGTGAACCTGAAAGGAAAATTGTTAAACAAGATCAAATTAAAATAAATTTAATGAATCTAACAATGCTTTGGAACCTAACGCACAACATCTAGAGGTCTAGGCTAGAGACGTATCCAACGTCGTAAAACCTGGTAACTGTTGTTTTCATTATTGGTTGGGTGATTCCTCCACTCTGAGATGGCAAGTGCCAGTACGGACTTGTGCTCCCACATACCATCGAGAATATATTGGGAGACCACAATAGGCTGCATCCTTTATCCTTAGGAAGCCATGTCTGCCACCCTATCAATCGCAATGCACTGAACACAACATTCGCGAAGATTGACTGTCGTACCATAAAAAGTATTCTGCAGTTTTGCGATTGTTTGGTAATCCCCTCTACCTAGATCTCCAGAGAAGTCCATTTTGCTCCTTTTCAGACTCCTTAAAAGAAAAGGTCCTTTGAGCACTTGTCACTTTAGGCTCATTAAAAATCGAAGGCGACTAGAGTCATCTTTTGTTTTTTCTCGACTCTTTAAAATTGAAAAAGCAAGTTGTGTCAAAGCGTCTAACATTTATTTTAATCGGAATAACATCACAAATTCCCTTGTTTGTCTTTAGGTTGAGAAAAATGGAGTCTACCAACCAAGGATTTCCCCTTGGAGGAAATCCTAGTCCCTTCTTCTCTTAGGGAGATGTTGGTGCGCCCCATATGGCCACATTGCCACTTCCAGGGTTGACGATTGGTTTGCCTGTATGGCTCTTCTCTACCTCTGTCGTTTAGAATACCGTAATTCCTGAACAGTCAAGTCAGCAACTAGATGATACTAGAGTTGCCCCCCAACCTTCTACTTCATCTGTTTCTCCTCTCCCCCTTCCTCTTCACTTGATAAAGCCGACAAAGATAAAAATCAAGTAACTGAGAAGAAGAAGAAGAAGAAAGAGAAAAAAGAAAAGAAGAAAAAGGAACCAAAATCGAAAGGGGGAAACCAACCGTCATCTAGCAAAAATACTCACACCGCACAATCAAAACCTAAATCTCCATGCATCATTTGCAATGGAGACCACTATCAATGAGAATGTCCCTGCATCCCTCGGATATTAAGGGACTAGTCTCCTCGTTTGCACAATCCGGTGGCATCAACCTCTAACGACCATGTTGAAAGCACACCATCAACCAATGAAAGTGAAGCACCTGGACAAAAAAGGAATCACAAATTTCCTTGTAAATTGTGTGAACACAATCACGCCGTCCACCATTGTCCCTTCCTTGACAAAGCTAAAAGAGTTTTGGATGACCGTCCTGCTTCACCGCAAAAACTCCCTCCTGGATATAAAAAACTCTTGCCAAGTCCACCACTGGTTGAAAATCCAACTGGCCCACCATTGTGGTCAGCCGAAGCATCTATCATTGAAAATGAACCCTCTGAATCCATACCAAACAAAAGTCAAAAGGTCAAGACGGCAGTTGACCCGGTCTTGCCTTCAGAATGTTCATCTTCGAAAGATACCGTCACTGAAGAGAAAGAGAACGACACCATTCAAATTATTTTCATAAACACAGACTCCGATGAACTTGGGGGCAGTCCACCCATGCCTTTATCACAAGAAAGAAGTTCATCAAAGTCATATCCAGCCGTCTATTTGGTCCCACCACCAAGCAACCTAGTCCTTTCCTTCGACTAGAATCTACTAGGCAGACCCCATTTACCAGCGAGTGTACCATTCAAAATCATTGTACAAGATTACAGAATGGTCATGGACGGTACCATCATCAATGAAGGGGCTTCTGTGAGTATACTTTCCTCAACTCCTTGGAAAGCGCTTGGTTCGCCATCGCTTTTGCCTGAAATGAGAAATATGACAGGCTTCGACAAAGGAACCAGTCGACCATTAGGGATCCTTTCAAATGTGCCCATTACTTTGAGAAGGAAAACCATTCACATGAACGTAATGGTAGTTCAAGGACCCTTGGATTATAATCTACTCCTTGGATGTGACTATATTTATTGCATGGGAGCGATCATCTTCTCACTCTTTAGAGTAATGTGTTTCCCGCACAAAGGCAGGATGGTCAAGCTCGTAGACCAAATGTCATTCCCCGGTTCACAAATAGCAAATAGTCAAATGCCATCCCTAAATGGTCTCTTCACGCAAGGAATGTCTCATCAATCCCCAGTCCATCCACCGGATGAGCGCGAGTGATTCAGGAGGATGTGATGGAAACCCAGGGGGCATGCACCCTGGTCTATTTCGACAAGAAAACCTTGGGTATAGAGTAGGATTCCGCGGAGGATATATGACTAGTCTGACGAACCCATCCTTACAGGAAAATGGGATCAGCTGGAATAAGATACCTTCGTTAAAGTTATGTGAGTGGAGGAACTTACGCCACTCACCTTTGTCTATTTCGGTAGACATCGCCAAGGAAGCATTTTACCTGCAACACGGATGGAACTTTCATAGTAACCTAGGAATTTTTCGCTATACCTAGGGACATGCAAACCTTTCCACATGAAAGCAAACAGCGACCACTTATTTTTTAAATTTGTAGGCCCTCTAACCATTTAAGACTGTAAGGATAGTCGTTTCCTAGCTTGCATAAAAAAGGATCCAAGGAAAAGCTTACAAAAGGTGCAAGCCCCATAAAAAAGGACATCTTGAATGAGACATCCTTACTATACGACTAGCGAGCAATGTTACCGCAGGGTTCAAGCTCATTAAAAAATAAACCCCCCACGAGCAGTTTTAGCGCAATTCAAGCTCATTAAAAAATAAAAATAAGTAACGAGAAAATGTTTCCCCCACAGTTAAGCTCATTAAAAAATGAACCGGTAAATAACCATTGTGAATGCCTTATCGCCAACTTTTGAGCCTTGGTCATGTTCTCATCATCACCTCCACTCTGTTTTTAGCCGATCATTCGCCTCCATTTGATTGTTTACCCTTTCAAGGAACATCTACGAAGAGTGATTCTATTAGCCATCCTTGTGACACTGTCGTGATTGGAAAATTCCAAATCTTACCTGGAATCAGCTGCTACCCGAAACCATCACTCGTTCCTCAAAAATGTGTTTTCTTTAAGCTCTTTTCAACTGACTCGTAAAATATGAAAAGATTTCCGAGCAATTGGCCTCTACGACTCATTAAATTCATCGAAAGTGCTATCCCTCCTCTAGATTTTAATCATTTTGGACCCAAGGGATTATTACATAAAACGATTGAGCGCTTGTCTTGTTCGGCTCGTTAAAACTATCGAAAATTCATCCCTTTTGTATTATTTTACGCTTTTTCTGACTTAAGGGATTATATGACGAAAAAGAATCATTGGAATCTCCTTTCCGTTTCTTTCAGACTCTCTAAAATTGAAAGGGACCGAGTTATCTTTGTCGTTAAACTCGTTAAAACTGAATAGCGAGAAACTCATTTGGTCCAAATGGACGAGAACGAGTTTCACTGTCACTAGGCTCACTAAAATATAGCGACAGGTTCACCCGAAGGGCGGATTATAGAACAAGAATATTCTATCCTCCTCAAGCTTGACAAAAATAAAGAGGTACTGGTCAGCAATGACTGGGGAAAATTGGGAAGAAAACTTGAAAAAGCTTTATTGGTAGCAAGTCGCTCTTGAACATGACACTTTCCTTCCGCATCCAAGCCAGGTTAGGTTGTTTTGTTCACTGGTCATATCACCATTGGTCCGTCACACCATCCATCTTTGGGGTTAACGCTACCAATCCATCGTCAGTGTCGCTGATATGTTCAAGAGAATTCGTTCAGAAAATTCGCCTGTGTCTAACCCGCTGCAATGCATTCACGCTCCATTCTTTCATGACCGCCACCCTGAACACTGTATCATTAGATTGTTTTCATCTCCAAAATCATTTTCTTCATTTCGTGTCGTAGATGTGGGATTCATTAAGGCCCTCCTATGACGGGTCACTTCTTGTTGACATCAGCTCATTATCCAAGAAGTTGACTTAGGAACAACCCTTTCAGTACTTTGAAGCTTGCATGCCTCAACGACAAGTTTCTCACTTTTGGCGACAGGTTTACATTAATGGCCTTCGACCGAGAGATTTTGCATGGTGTTCGACGCCAAGTCCTTTTTCACACCACGCAAATTGTACTGTAGTACCTTGAGGGTCATTGTCATTATTGGTGATTCCTCTCGCGCCTGTTAACAACTTACATCATTGGCTGGTAATTAGGCGATATCTTTCCATGTTCGACTCCAGAACATTTTTCACATGGATCGACTTGTACTCTGAGTGAAGATTGAACGAGTTTTGAAGACCCCAGATCTAGTTTAACCCATCTGAGCTACGATATATTTAGGAAAATAAAGACATCAAATGTACATCATTTCCAAATAGATGATCATCCAAATCAAAGGATGATGAGTCCGAATCATCAGTCTACTACACAGAAGATCGTCTGTCCTATGTACATGAAAACGAATTTATAAAGCTGAGCATGGGAATGCCTGCCTTAGCTAGATCATGAAAAAATGTTGTCAAGATAATGTATTGTATTGTATCTTATTACAAGTCACCTCCCAGCTCGAAAAAACTTCGGATCCTCATGGTAAAGCATTTCACCCGACATCAAAAGATTAAGGACCTCATGCTTTAGGGGGCAACTGTTATAGACATTTTTGGGCACTGCAACCCGAATCATAAATGTCCATAAACTAAGGGCTCCTAAGTCCCTAAAAGTGTTGCTTCACTGCCTAAAGGAACAAGGTCAGCTGATTACATCATCTCCCAAATTTTTTCCACTAAAAACTACTTAGAAATGGTCAAAACTGGACTATACTGAATACCCAGTGTAGAGGGTGCGATGCATATCACCTTCCCATTGTAAAGGGTACGATGCATATTGAATGGACCCTCTGTAGGGTGCGATGGTTGGGAATGGAGAAATGGCAGTGACAATTTGCGAGGTGGAAGATCATGGAATCTTCCAGAAGCTTCCCCTCTGACACTTGCCTCTCTGTTTTCGACCAGGGATGAGTAAGAGATCATTAGTCTCCAAGTGGAATCAAGAACTATCAGAGAGAGAACACTAATAAAATCCCCAAAAGATGACTCACCTCCCTACAATCATCTATATGTGGATCCCTCATCATAGAGATCCAAAGGCTGGAATCTTGTATCTTGTAGAGAAGTGTTGTTGGTTTTCTAGTGTAATTTCATAGTGTTGGGTGATTTAAGCTTTACTTGAGGTGAAGAAGAGCTTTATTGCTGGAGGATGATGATGGGTCAGAACATATGGTTGTAATCCTCTTGCTATTATTGATCTTAATAAAGCTATTCAAGTTTTCCTCCATATTCTTGTATGTTTGATTATATATATGCATTTGTATGGTTAACACATATTTGGTCCTATGTTATTTATGAATATAGATCTCTGTTCTTCGATAGTTGTATGTTGCTTTGATTCCATAGGTTCTCTTTGAAGCTGGGCAGACGAAGAAGAAGTGGCAAAGGTCTATCAGGAAGGAGAGGAATCAAATAAGGAACCAAGTGCAAGACTAAGTTTGGTGTCCTTTGTTCCACTCTTATCTATTTTCATAAAGGAAAGCGAAAGTAGAATTTACTTGTTTGTTTCTAAAATAGCTACCATTCTTAGTGGAAATAACAGCTCCGAGTGGACACTATTCTCGGTAACAAATGGCACCAAAAATGTTAGTCCTTACAATCTCCTTGGCTAAAGAGGAAATCAACAAGGGTAACCTCAAACCACTTTAGTTCAGTACCTAGCCCTACTGATCATGAGAGGGATCTCACTAAGACTTTTATCTGATATGACTTTAAAACAAATGAATCTTAGGCTAGATATATATATATTTGTTTGTGAAAACGTTGTTTTTTAAAGGGTTTGCTGAACTTAGGGTTTGGTGCCACAAGTAGTCTAGACCGTGGGAATACAAGAGCAAGCATAAGAAGGAGCTAGATGTCAGAAGCCATGGTGTAATTGGAGTATTCTATCAGTGTAGTATAGAGGATATAGAAAATAAGAAACTAATGAGCATTAAAAGATGATTTCATTAGCTTAAGAAGACAACAAAAACCATGAAACCTAGATAACAGAGCTTGATAATACAAGAATTCTGAGTATTTTATCACAAGGTATTCATAAGAGAAGAAATATAATGTATGCAAAGATGTTTAGACCATGATAAAACAAAAGAGTGAAGCAAAAAAACCATGAACTCATTGTGCTAGAGTTCCTTGAAAATCGTTGCAACCTGTATCTGTATTAGTTGAAAGATGACTATAATGCAAGCCTTCCTTTACAAAAAGTTCAACCCTCTTCTCTTGAGGTGAAATATTATTTATAGACACTCCTAACCTCTTTCCCACCTTCAGGAGTTGAACTCCTTGGTGGAAGAAATGACTCCAATATTCTCTCAACCAACAGGTGAGAGTGAGAAGGTGTAACTCAAACACCTCATGAAGAGTTTGATTAGGAGTTTTCTTCTTTTATGAGGCCTAATTAACATAAAAAACAACCTATGATATGCATTTATTCATGCATACATCACCTAGCCTCGTAACTTGTGCCATTACAAAGAGAATCTTGACTTTGACCAAGTTTGACTAGAAACTAGAAAAATAAAAACACAGAAAACGTAGAAGCGTAGTGCCAACTTTGAGCTGATTTTCAGGTGCCTTCCAGGGGTAAAATTTCCAGTATGAGAGAATGGAAATGATCCATTCAAGTCTAGTTTCCAAAATAGTTTGAATTTTGGAATTTTGAGCATGGGAAGACCTTCAAAAATCCATTCTCCCAAGGTCACTCCAGAAGCGCAACACCTACCAAAAAATGGTCCAGAATGCTAGTTTTTTGCCACTTTTTTGCCTTTTTCTCCCAAACTGAACCACCTCTGCAAAATATGGGCAAATGGGTTTTTAGAGGATGCCAAGAAATTTCCAAAAATATAAACTTTTATTCAAATGGATGCCTGAGGAAAAAGCGTAGTGCCTTGGACAGGCCAATTTTCTGATTTAGACCAAAAATTCTCAAAAAACACAAAATGCTCAGAATTGGCTCAAAATTGGAGGGATGGTGTAAAAATGAGTTTGATAAAGCTTCATGGATGCTATAGCAAGCATCTCCAATTTTCCCTCATCCTTTTTCTCTTTTTTGGTCTCCTTGAGCTTGTTTTTGAGCTGTTTCACTTTGACATTGGCGATCATGTGTTGAGCTTGATAATGATGTGCCATGTGTCTGAGCATTTGATTATCTCTATTTGCCTTCTCTAGGAGCTTTTCCAAATGTTCATTCACCCTACTGAGCCAATATTCTTTATCTTGATGTACTTCAAGGGCAATCCTCTCTTCTAGGTCAAGGTCTTCATTTAGCAATATTTTTTTTTGTTCATCTTGCAAAGCTTCTTTGAGACCTCTGGTTTTTGGTATTTTCCTCTTTCCTGTACCCTTTGATCCTTCAGGATCGCTTTATTCTATGATCTCTTTACCTTTTCCAATCTGTTGTAATAACTTAGCTTTTTCCTTTTCCAAGATCAACTCTTTTGCCTTGACTTGACTGTTTTCTTGTTCTAGGAATGATATAATGAACTTAGCTCTTTCCATGTTTATTTCCAGCTCATTGATTTGGTAGTCCTTGTCCCTGATGGTCTATTTCATGATTGAAATCTCATCTTCCTCTTCTATATCAATGATCTCAAATTCATGCTCAATTGTCTTCTTACCCTTTGCTTCTGATGCCTGCTTTGCCAATGAAGAAGGCTTGGCCCCTTTCTCTTTGTGAGAAGAAAACACAAGCCTATGCCCTTTCTTATACACTTTGGTGACCTTTGGCCTAGGTAGCTAAATCTTCTCTGTTGGTCTGCTAGATGACCCCATCTCTACTTCTTGTTTTAGTGCGCTTGTGGACTGAGATGCTGCATTTTCCTCATGCCATTTTAGAGCTATTTCTAAGAAGGCTTCCCAAGTCATATCATAACCCTCTCTGCCAACTAATGAAGGACAATGATTTTGAGGAGATTATGATGAAACAAGCTTGGAGAGTGCTCTTTGTCCTTCAACTGTATCTTTTCAGACATTTTTGAAATAGTCCTGAACAAATAATTGCACATGTTGAGTGGCTTTTGAGATGTGAAGTGCATCAAGAGGCGAATGTGATATGCATACAACCTTGAGAATCTACCTTCACAGGTAAAGAAACTCATGATGGTCTTCATTAAAGGATCATACTTCTCAAGCAAATATCTGAAAGGCATAAGGTGAGTATGTGTGTCTCTGTATGGAGTCTTTAAAAAGGGTTTGTAGTTTTCAAGATCTAGATTCATTCCTTTGAACCATTATTCGCCATTGTTTGGTAAACCAATTGCTAGTGAGATCGAGGTCATTGAGAAGCTAAACTCAATACCAAAAATGACAACAACCTCCCCTTTCAAATATGTAGCCATCCAATCTATTAGCTGCTCATAAAACCCTGCTTCACTTACTCTTTTGCAAAATTCCAAACAGTGAACATCTTCAAAACATTGTTTGATGAAAGGATAGGAGTTGATCTGGTTGCAATTTGATGGTTCATATCTAAGAATATTCCCTCATTTGTGTTGTTTCTTTCTCTCTAGTGAAGAATCAATCTCTGTGATGATACAAAATCCTAGCAGCAGGAAGTGAAATAGATGTGAGGTGAGTATGAAAATGAAGTGATATATGAGGGATTTTGACAAAATGATGAGAGGGCTTTGTGAAAGATGAAATGGCTTTGAAAAAATGATGGAAATGAGTGTGGAAGATGGTGAAAAAATGTGATGCTGGTGAGTGAGACCAAGAATGTTTTATGATGTGATTTTGCGAAAATAACTTTTTTAAATTTGATTTGGAGGTGGATGGACTAATCAAGATGACTCATCATGCATGTGTGGAGGTGCAGAAAGTCAATTTACATGTTTATAAGATAAAAAATTGTGATGACCATTTCTACCCTAGCATTTCCCATGGAATTTTTGCTACAAACCCTAGCTTGAGATAATATCAATATGGAATGCAGATGGGAAAGCAAAAATTCAAGGGAAATGATGTACTTACTTGTTCTTCAACCTTAGCAAGCAATTTGACCAAGTTTGAAAGAAAAAAAATTTGAAATTTGCGAAAATTTGGGTGGTTTTCAAGCACTCTATCCTCCGCATAGTGTAGTTCTTCTACACGCAGCACAATTCTCCTACGTGTAGGGCCTGCTTCAGAAGCGTAACGCAGTGTATCTACGCACAACACCTGCAAATTTTGGCCAAATTATCCTCGGGAAATGAATTTTTTTCTTTTTAAAGCAAGTAGGCTTGATGATGAAGAGTGAATGAGAGGTGAATGAAAAGGTATTGAGTCATTTTGAGTTTATATAGGGGTGACTTTTTCACTTTTTCCAAAAAGAGAAAAGAAACTAATTCTCTTTTGTGAACTGATTTCACTTTTCTGAAGGTAGCTTTTACCTCGCCTTTGCAAATGTGTTTTTTGCATCTCCTGAATGCTGGTGCTTTCTTCTGCTGAAACTTTTTGATGTCATGAAAATGAAAATAAACCATGTTTCATTTCTTGAACTCTTTGCTTTGTCAATTTGACTTATTTATGACTTTTTATGAAAATGGTGGACCTTGGGGACCCTTATGATCTAATGGATGACTTAAGACCTAATGAAATGATAATGATGACTTGACCAATTTTCATGGTATAGGACAAGCAACCAACATGAATTTCAGACAATGACTCTATCTTGGACTAACCATACAATGACCAAATTTGTTGTGTAAACCTGGTGATAGAAAAATTTGATGATTAAATCTTGAAATGACCATGGTAAGAGCATTTTTTGATCTAGGTGATAGGCTAACAAGGCTGACACTAACACCTTCCTTCTTGCTTCAACTTCTTTTTTGCTTGCCTTTCTTGACTTCCTTCTTGAATTTCACACCCCAGATCAAACTTGTTTCCAAATGAGGTCGAACATCTTTTATGTATACTCATGTATGGAGGCTAAATATCGCTCTTTGGGCCAACTTGTCGCTGGTTGGGTCAACTTGTAGGAGGCTTATTTTGACTATCTTGACTCAAAATAAATTATTTTACATGGTACAAATTGCCCAAATGGGTCTAATATACATGACATTGAATCTCTTGACTCGTGACAATAAAACTTATGACATGAAAAATCCTAGAATCATGAATACCATGCTTTACCTAGAAGACTAGTAAAAGAAGAATGAAACCCATGCTCTAAACAAATAATTTTTTCTTTCTTCTTTTATTTATTACATAAGATATACATATTGACATGAGTATGATGACAATCATGAAGACCAAAACTAGTTACATATTCCAACAACCCCTCTTAACTAGGGAGGTATTCATAATTGTACACCCTGGTACACTGTTATTCACAAACTGAAGGGTTCTCATAAGAAGATTCATATTGGCAAGCCATGTTTAAGCTTAAACTTCATGACCAAGATTTTCGACATAGTAAGGCTTTAACTTGGAAATCTCTTTATTATACTAGAGCATAATGCTGGGAGGATTTATGTGAGATACCACACTACCTCTACAAGGCACATACCCCATCCGAATGTTCACTAGGTATGCATTTTCAGGACTATTCTTATATTGTATTCCCAATCCTCAAAGAATATCAGTCCTCTTCAACCATTGTTGTCTAGGATACCTGTCCAATCCTCAAAGAGTGTTAGTCCATTTCCTATTTTGGATTTTTCTATCCCCAAGGAAATTGTAGATGCTTATCCAATCCCCCATCCATCATTCTCACTCCATGGAATTCACTTAGACTTACGACTGCTAGTCCTGGTCAAGTGCATGAATCATGAAGAAGATAATACAAATGTGATTTTCATCATCACTCCCTCTGAACCAAAGAGTAGATCCCCATTCCATCTAGATTATGGAATTGACCCTTTCTCCTTTTCATACAATCAAGGGGACTCCTTTTACTCCCTCTCAAATATATGAGAATATTCCTAACTTCCTTTCATTTGGGAATTCATAACCACAAGTTATTTAGCTTGTCTTCATAAATGTATTAGGTATTAGTTCTTCATGGGGTTAATTGCAAGGCTCCCTCTTTCCCATTTGTATCTCATCATATTGAGCTTATTCCTTCCTGTGACATGGTTTGCGCCATTAAATTTGAACATCACTTTCCTCTCATTTATCATAAATGAAGGCATTATGTTGAGCCTTATCAAAATTCATAGCTCCCTCATGAAAGTGATCTTTGTTGATGTAGGAACATGAACACCAGGTTACCTTCTTACACTACTACCTTTTAGTCCAAGGTGATGATGTGAACACCTTGACTACATAAATTTCCAAGGATTGTCAAAACCATTTACTCAATTCATATGTTCTTTGAATCAAGCTCAATACCACCAGTTGAATTACCTCAACTGTCATCATGTATTTTTGCAGTATCCTTCTAGGTAGCAAAACAAAATGTTAACTAAATAACCAATATCAAAATATAAATATCAAACTTACCTTATCATGATGGCCCCTTTCATCAAAATATTTGCATATTTGAATCCTTTGAAATCAATATCCTTTCATATTATCCATCTCCACATTATATAAGAATCCTTCACTGCATTCATTTTAATCAGAGTTCCCATGGATCAAACTTGATTACCAAGCTACAATATCTTCCTTAGATTTTTCATTGTTAACTCCCTTTATTTCTGTAGTGCCCACTCTAGTTGACTAACAATGATACAACACTAACATTTATTTAGCCATAAGGCCCACACATTATTCTTTGAGGACCTCAGGTTGAGGATCCGGGCACATGTCACTATTATCAGTGATTGAGATATTCATGGTTGTGATGTTTATGTATGCTTTCCATTGATATTATGATAGCATGAATGGTTATGTATCTTATCTATCGGTACTATGATGATTGTAACATTAAATAGTTAAGTTTGGTCTCTATTTGAATTTATGATGATGAGGGCAGTAAACGATATGTATGCTCTCTACTAAAATCATGATGACGATAAATTTGATGGATAGGTATATTTCTATTGATGTTATGATGCTGATAGCTTAATGAATATGTATGTTTCCATTGATGTTTAATGATGATAGCCATGATGGATGTGTCCCCTATGTTACCTACTTTCATTAGTTCAGGCTTACAATGGACAATGATGTGAATGATTAGGAGTTGTTAATGATGCTATTATGACAATGACTAATGTTGAGAAACCTTGTTACTGATGATTATTGAGTATGGCAGGAAACCTTTAGAGGCACTCGCATATGACGAGTTGATGACACCTAGTTTGATGAAAATTCATACTATTGTATCTTTGAAATTCTAAGTCAATTTTGAAACCTACCATATATGTTTATCTATATTTTGATGATATGTTAATGGTTGTAGGCACATATTAGTTGCTTGACCAAATGACTCACATATGGGTGATGGGGTTGTACAGGTGGATGGAACTACATGGGAAGGGTGGGACAGTGTCCTTGATCTCACCCACTAGCACTCCCGCCGTGACTTGGGCTAGAAGGGTTGAAACACCTTCGCCTTGAAGATCATGATGCCATGAGTGCAGGTCCCAAAGTTGGGTCGCTTATGAGGAGTTTACCGGGGGGCATGCATCAAGGCAGATCCCTTGATCCATGACACCATTAGTCTCACTATAGTAGTCAACATAAGAGATGATAGTGGTCTATGACGTTGCACCTATACTTTCCCCTTGTAGTCACTGAATGCTTGAAGGGCAATTGGTGTAGCACCCTTGTAACTTCACGGGAATTTCTTGAAGGGCATGACCAACTTGGCACCCTTGGAATCACAAATATGAAGCACCCCAAAACACCATAAGAAATGATGTATGTCGAGATTTTGAAAAGGTAAAATTTTCAGAGTTTTGGGGGTCCACAGATGGTCAATCTGTAGAGGCATGGTTGGAAAACATGGCTATGTGTTTTACCCTAAGATATTACACCTCAAACATGAAGGCCAAGATGGGTATATTCCAATTAAAGGGAAACACACTACTTTGGTGGAAGACATTATTAACCCAATTGGGGATGGATATAACAGAAGTAACTTGGGAGCTATTTGAAGAAAAATTTAGAGAGAGTTACCTGCTAGAGGAGTTCCTTGAGAGACAACTAAATGAATTCAATTCATTAAATCAAGGGAGTCGCTCACTACCAGAGTATGAGGCACGTTTCATGGAATTACTCCATTATGCCCCTCACCTAAACATAGAAAAGCTCAAGGTGAAAAAATTTGTGTATGGATTAAATGTTAACATTTAGACCAAGGTGAGAACCTTAATGCCTCACACCTTGCATGAGGCAGTTCAGTGGTCAATCATTGCAGAGGAGGAGATCATGAGCAGTGAACATAGTAAGTCAATAAGGCCCACAGGATCAGGAGTACCAGGTAGAAACAATATGGAATGTAGAAATTTGCAAGGGGGTCCTGCGCTCAATCATCAAAGGTGGTTAGGAAGAAATCAAAGAACACCATATAGGCATCCAGCTCAACATCCACACAGGGTACCACAACAAACTCGTCAACCACAACCGCGCTGGCCTATGCGACAACACCAAGTCACACCGCATCAACACTGATATACTTTGCAGTAGGGTTCCAAACCAACTCCCGGTTCAGTTGGTAGTAGGAGCCAAGACACTAGGAGGGGGTGTTGGACTTGTGGAGGTCCTCACTACAAGAGGGATTTCCCTCAAAAGACAAGTAACATCAACTCAACTAAGAATGCAACTACAGTGGGGGATCTGGGGAAGGCTCATCGAATCCATACAGTGGTGAACAATTGCCAGGTCGAACACCAGTCCATTGTGTTGGAAACCTTAGATAATATTGACGGTATGAATTTTGTCATTTTAATAGATCTAGGGGCTACTGATTCTTTTATTTCCCTAAATGCATTATCAATGATTAAACATAAATAAACTCCATAGTATGAATTTAGACATGTAGAAATGGCATGTGGTATGAAAAGAAATGTAGGAAAGATAGTAAAGGATTGTGAGGTGGACCTGGGTGTATGTAAGACCAAGGTATCCTTGTACTCTACAATTCTAGGAGTTTATGACGTAGTTATAAGAATGGATTGGTTGGAGTGACATGAGGCACTCCTAGACTGCAAAGACAAGATTCTACATTTCACTGACGATGACGGCCAAAGAAAATCATTAAGGGGAAAGAACCGAGGGGTGTCCCTGAGGTTCACCTCCTCCACGCAACTAATGAAATTTAGGCGAAAGGGATGTCAATTGTTCTCAGTGGTAGCTTTAAATGAAAAGAGTGACTCTAAAGACCTTGATAAACACCCATTCCTTGTTGAATTTAAGGATGTATTTCCCGAATAACTACCCGAGCTACCCCAAAAAGGGAATTGATCTCACCATCAACCTTGAACCAGGCAAGGAGCCTATTACAAAGGAACCCTATCATATGTTGGCTCCATAGCTAAAGGAATTGCAGATCCAATTAAATAAATTATTGGACTTGGGGTTCATACGACCTAGCATATCTCCATGGGGAGCCCCTGTGATTTTTGTTAAGTAAAAGGATGGGTCTTGGCGACTGTGTATTGATTACCACCAGTTGAATAAAGTGATGATAAAGAATCAATACCCTTTGCCAAGGATAGATGACTTATTTGATCAAATGGGGGGGGGACTGTGTTTTCAAAGATAGATATGAGGTCAGGATATCATTAGTTGAGAATCAAAGAAGAAGATATTTTGAAGACAACCTTTAAAACAAGATTTGGGCATTATGAATTTGTAGTTCTACCCTTTGGACTGACAAATGCCTCGGGTGTTTTCATGAGTTTGATGAATGGAATATTTCAGGATTACGTAGACAAGTTTGTACAAGTCTTTATCGATGAAATTTTGATCTACTCAAAGACCCCAGAAGAGCATGACAAACACTTGAGGATATTCTACAATTTCTTAGAGAAAACCAATTGTATGGGAAATTGTTAAAGTGTTCCTTTTACGAAACCAAGATTCATTATCTTGGACACATTATCTTTGGGGAGGGTATCATAGTGGACCCAGTAAAGATCTAGGCCATCATGGAATGGCCAACAACAACCAATGTTCATGAAATATGAAGTTTCATGGGCATGGCAGCGTACTATTGTAGATTTTTCGAAGGGGTTTCAAAAATAGCAAACCCCATTACCGAGCTCCAAAGAAAGAACAAGAAATTCATCTGGACTGAAAAATGTGAAGAGGCATTCCAAAGGTTAAAGGTGTTATTAACGACAACACTAATTTTGAAGGTGTCGGATATGGAACAAGAATTTTTTGTTTGCATTGATGCCTCCAGGGAAGGGTTGGGTTGTGTGTTGATGCAAGAATGAAGAGTAATAGCCTATGCATCAAGGAAACTCAGAACCCACAAAGAAAACTACACAACCCATGATCTAGAAATGGCAGCAATTGTTTATGCACTGAGATTTGGAGACACTACCTTCTAGGAAGGAAGTTTGATCTTAGGACTAACCATTGTGGGCTACAACACATATTCACTCAAGATCACTTAAATGCAAGGCAAAGACGATGGTCTGAGCTAATTAGTGAATATGATTTTGATATCACTTACATCAAAGGAATGGTAAATAGGGTGGCTAATGCTTTAAGTAGGAGGATGTGGATATTTTCAGTGATTCCCTTAAAGACAAATTTGAGGGAGAAATTGCTTGAATTACAAATTAAAGACACTTGGTATCAGGAGGTTAGCAAAAGTTTGAGGGAGGATGAAATGAGGGTCCCAGAATATGAAGAATACTCCCTTGATAATGATGGGCTACTACGATTTCGGGGAAGGATATATGTACCACCAAATGAAGATATACGCCAATTAATCTTAAATGAAGCACATTGCGCAGTATACATGGCACACCTGGTGTTAAGAAGATGAGTGCAGACCTGAAACCACTCTTCTTTTGGAAAGGGATGAAGAAGGACATCGTGAACTTGGTAGCAAGATGCTTAGAGTGTCAGCGAGTAAAAGTTGAACATAGGCATCCAGTAGGTTTATTGCAGCCCCATGAGATACCAAAATCTAAATGGGAGGTTATATCAATGGACTTCATTGTGGGACTACCAATGAACTCAAGAAGACATGATTCCATATTTGCGGTAGTGGACATGTTGACCAAAAGTGCCTATTTCATACTAGTTAAGAATACATATAAGGCACTAGAAATCGCCAGGGTTTTTATTAATGAGATTATGAGATTACATGGAGTGCCTAGGAAGATCATATCTGATATGGGAGCACTGTGTACTGGAATATTTTAGATTAGTTTCCAAGAAGCTTTGGGAACCCAGTTGAACTTCAACACTGCTTATCACCTAGAGACACATGGGTAGACAGAGAGGACAAATCAAATCCTTGAAGACATGGTTCGGATGAATGTGATGGACCAACAAAAGAGACAGGAGGAGTTTTTACCACTTGTAGAATTTGCTTACAATAATAGTTATCAGAGTTCCATTAAGATAGCGCCATTTGAGTTCTTATATGGAAGACCTTGCATATCACCTCTCAGTTGGGACCAACTAGAGGATCGAGTATTAATAGGACTTGAAGTGGTGCAAGAGATGGAAGAAAAAATGACCATGATTAGGAGGAGGCTAAAGGAAGTGCAAGATCAACAAAAGAGCTATATTGATGCTCATTGGGTAGACCGAAGTTATGAAGTGGGGGATAGGGTGTTCCTGAGAGTAAGGCCCCAAAAAAGCTCTATAAAATTTGGAAAGGGAAAAAAATTGTCTCCACGGTTTGTGGGACCTTTTGAAATCTTAGAAAGGAAAGGGTCGGTGGCATGTAGGCTTGCCTTACCTCTATATTTAACACGTATGCATGATGTGTTTCATGTTTCTGTTTTACGTCATTATATTTCAGATCCTTCGCATGTTATTGACTTTGGTCATTTGCAGGTTTCAGATGAGGGAACAGTGATGATCGAACTAGTTTGCATACTAGACCATTGAACGTTGCAGCTTAGATGACGGTTAGTGGATCAGGTCAAGGTCCAATGGGACAATTATAGTCCCAGTTCAGCTACTTGGGAGGACGCCAAGGAGATGCGTCACCATTTTCCTTACCTATTTGAGGGACTTCGAGACGAAGTCTATTATTAAGAGGGGGTGTATGTAGTGCCCGCTCTAGTTGACTGACAGTGATATGACACTAACATTTATTTAGCCATAAGGCCCACACATTATTCTTTGAGGACCTCAGGTTGAGGATCTGGGCACATGACACTATTATTAGTGATTGAGATATTCATGGTTGCATGCTTTCCATTGATATTACGATAGCATGAATGGTTATGTATCTTATATATCAATATTATGATGATTGTAACATTAAATAGTTAAGTTTGGTCTCTATTTGAATTTATGATGATGAGGGCAGTAAAGGATATGTATGCTCTCTACTAAAAGCATGATGATGATAAATTTGATGGATAGGTATATTTCTATTGATGTTATGATGTTGATAGCTTAATGAATATGTATGTTTCCATTGATATTTAATGATGACAGCCATGATGGATGTGTCCCCTATGTTACCTACTTTCATTAGTTTAGGCTTACAATGGACAATGATGTGAATGACTAGGAGTTGTTGATGATGCTATTATGACAATGACTAGTGCTGAGAAAACTTGTTACTGATGATTATTGAGTATGGTAGAAAACCATCAGAGGCACTCGCATATGACGAGTTGATGACACCTGGTTTGATGAAAATTCATATTATTTTATCTTTGAAATTCTAAGTTGATTTTGAAACTTGCCATATATGTTTATCTATATTATGATGATATGTTAATGGTTTGCAGGCACAAATTAGTTGCTTAATCGAATGACTCACATATAGGTGATGGGGTTGTACAGGTGGATGGAACTACATGGGAGGGGTGGGACAATGTCCCTGATCTCACCCACTAGCACTCCTACTGTGACTAGTGCTGGAAGGGTTGAAACACCTTCACCTTGAAGATCACGATGCCATGAGGGCAGGTCCCAAAGTTGGGCCACTCAAGAGGATTTTACTGCAGGGGGGCATCAAGGTAGATTCCTTGATCCTCGACACCATTAGTCTCACTATAGTAGGCAACATAAGAGATGATAGTGGTCCATGATGTTGCACCTATACTTTCCCCTCGTAGTCACTGAATGCTTGAATGGAAACTAGTGTGGCACCCTTGGAACTTCAGGGGAATTTCTTGAAGGGCATGACCAACTTGGCACCCTTGGCATCACAAATAAACTATTAGGTGTGGCACCCTTGGAATTTCAAGGGACGTTCTTGAAGGGCATGACCAAACTTGGCACCCTTGGAATCATTAAAAATAAATTAATAATAAATATAAGCAAGGAATGAAAGCTAGGTAAATTTACATCAAAGGTAAATGATGTTAGAAACCGAGGTAATTAAAAATAAAACTTGGATTAAGAGGATCATAGGAAGAAATAAAATAGAGTACCTTAAAAACTCTACCCTTTCCATGTTGGAAAATACTAGGTAGATTATGTGGTTTAATTAGGTAAAAGCGGAAAGAGGGACATAATTGTAAGTATAAAGATTAATCCTAAACTAATTAAACCTAATTAAGAAAAGAGGAAGGTGAATTAAAATAAGAATAATAAATTAAATTTAGAGAAATGTAGAGAACCTCCATGTGGCAACAACCAACATAAGAATATCCATCTAAGGGATAACCTAAGTTAAATTAGGGAGTAGATAGGGGATAAAATCTTGACTCATTAATTGACTTCAAGTAATGAACACAAATTAAGGAATAAAAGGGGGGATAAAGAGGCAACTAGGAGAAGAAATAGGAATCTTGTTGAGGTGAGGGAAATATTAGTTTTAAATAAAAAATTAAGTAAATAATTTTGGGAGATCCTTGATGAGAGAGTGACACATGGGTGGGTGAATAATCAAGCTATTGAATTATAAAAAATAATTAATTATGCATGACATGCCAAGTTAAACCTCTAAGGGCTCTTATAAAAGAAGGGGCAAGCCATGGGAGAAAGGACTTTTTTTAACCCTATAGTTGGATGGATGAGATGATGTCAGAGCAGTGATTACAACACTATAGTGAGTTTGGTGAGGTAGAGGATTTTAGAGAGGGGACTCTTGAGCCAAGGAGTGCTCTCCTCTACCAGCTAGTGCATTCCTCCATTGTACAACCCCATTGCAGCTCGGGGGTCTGCGGGGAAGAAGAGTACCCAAGGAGTAGGTTGGGAGGTTAATTGGTGGGTCTTCGCATTTGGATCAAGTACGTCGTCATTCACTCATGGAGGTAACTGGCAACAAGGGAATACCAGTAGAAAAAAAGCAAGTGGATTATCACCTTTTGATGAACAATACATATGTGTTTCAATACTATTTGATCTTAGTTAAATGTATGTAAATGTTATGATATGTTTCCTGAAATGAGTTTCAGGAATGTGTTAGAAAGTGCTGAATAAATTTGAATTTCCAATGTGTTTCTCTTCTGGTTGTATTTTGCTGTGATTTATTTAAATATATATATATATATAATATATATATATATATATATATATATATATATATATATATATATATATATATATATATATAGTATTGAGGTGGACCTTACTATTTCTTTTGGAGACTATACTTGATGTTGACCAACATTTTTATATGCCATGAAAAATTGTGAGAAAGTCTTGATCTCCATTCATTCCAAAGTATGTCAAAATTTATTCTTTCAAGCATCATTCAACCATATGGAAGTCTTACCACACACATTTATAACTAACTCTTCCTTCATGATTCTTGTAGATATGAACCATTCTCTAGGGGAAATAACTTCAAATATGCATAACTTTGCTTTCATATAATTATCTAGCCATCCTTTGATAAAGCTTGCTTGCTATACCTGTCAAAGATAAGTTTCCTTTTCTAAGAGGAGAAAGAATTTCATTATGCCTTTCAAAATGTAACTTGACCATTAAAATTCCTTCATCCTTTAGACATATTTCTTTCAAACTAGATGGAACATATACTAGTCATAATGCTTCTTCCGAGAATCTTCCATTATGATGATTCTTATAGGATCTTGAGGATCCTTATTTGAAATATGAATTCTTCTATAATTATGTTAGAAAATGCTTGGATAAACTATAATATGCAATATGGTTCCAAAATTCTCATTTTCTTTAAACTAGATGATCTTTCTCAAAGAAAATTAAATGGGTAGATTTTAATCTATATACTATGATGTGATTCTATCTATGATGCCATGATTTTTACAAAACCAGGACCCTTATAGAGTAATAATGTGGGTTACTCTACTTTATACTTAATAGAAGAAAGAAAAAATTCATAAATAACCTGATAGAGATGAGACTTCCGTTAGTAATAAATATCCTTGGGATCTTCTCTTTTTGGCTTCTTCTTAGGTTCTCCTCTTCCTTAAGCTATGTGAGCTTCACTTCTTTCTTTCCTTTTGTTGTTTTCTTTATTGTTTGGACAATTCCTTTTAAACTATCCATACTCATTGCATCCAAAGAATTAAATGTTGGACATTTCTATCTTCTTCTTGGACTTTCCAAACTTCCCTTTCCTCAATTTCTTAGTTCTTGCAATGAGGGCTTGAGATCTTTCATTTGTTTTAGTATCATCCTTTTCCTTGATCTTATATTCTTACAAGATACATTGAGCCCACAATTCATCGAAGGGAATAATATATTTATTTGAGTAGATGCTTGTTGCAAAACTACTCTAATTAGGTGGAAAAGCATTTAATATGTAGATAGTCATCTTAGAGTCTATAATAGTTTCCCCAAGCCCTTGCGATTAATCTCTTATTTGTGAGATATTCATTAGATATGTAGCCATGTATTAATCATTTGATTTCCTTATTCTATATATTTTATTCCTCAAAGAAATATTTTGACCTTGGGTACTTATGGAGTACAACTTTACAAACTTGTCATACATAGCCTTTGATGTCTTCAAATCAGAAACAAAGGTAAAAATATGACCTTTAATGGATTCAAAAATGATACTTTGTGCCCTTAGATCTCCCTTTTTGTAATTTTCTAACTCTTGAGTCTTCTCTTTACTTGGTTCAACAACTTCACCAATGACATATTCCACAACTTCATTTTATATAAATTCTAAGTCAATCCTCTTCTTCCAAGCTAGGAAATTTGTTGATCCATTGAGCTTGTTGGTTTCCTTAAAGAATGTAGCCATTTCATATATATATATAGACATAGAAAACAATCTAACACTTGCCAACCAAGGTTCCTCCTTCTAAATGATGTCTTCAACTAACTTGATTCTTTCAAGACCAATAAGGAGACTTCAAAATATTCCTCCGACAATGACGTCTTTGAACAACTTCAAAGAGCGAATGATGATATCAATATTCCTTGATGCCTCCTCTTCTTAGATAATCTTCTACAAATATTTGTCCTTCCTTACTTTAATTAGACCTTTAGGTCTTCTTTATGTAATAAACTCCCTTCTAAATCAATAGGTCTTCCTGTTCTTTCCTTGTATCCTTCTCCAAATTATTCCCCTTAACAAGTAAACTCTTCTTTGTGTCCTTCTAGCTGCCTTCTCTTGTTCATCTTAGCTATGATACCATCTTGGAGAATGCAATAAGGAAAATATTAATTCAATTTCTCCTTAATCTTAATATTTTCTTGTGAAATTTATTTATCTTCTTGTGTTTCTTTGTTAGATATTCTCCGTCAAATAATTATCAAATAAAAAAACAATAAAGACAATGGACATAGAAATTAGCCTCCAAGTAAGGGAAAAATCCCTCCATGGGGAAAAACCAAAAAATATCTTCTCCTCTTATAGAATATACTTCAAATGAGAAAACCAAGACCCAAACCTTAAGACCAAAGCCTCCTCCAACACCAAGTCATACTTACAAGAAGCCCTTCCAACTAGGTCAAAATTTAGCCAAGTCAACAAGAGTCAAACCCTTCTAGAACTACACCAAACTCAAAATTTCAGACCACGTCTTCAATATTTTAGACCTGCAGTAGGTCTGCAAATTCGGCCCCTACAACAACTCAAAATTTTCGCATGTGTTAGAGAAAACTAGGAAAAACCTTGGCCAACAACTCGATTTTCCTTCCTTCTTGCTTCAACTTATTTTCTCCTGCCTTTCTTGACTTCCTTCTTGAATTTCACACCCTAGATAGAACTTCTTTATTGCATATTGAACTTGTTTCCAGATTATTTTGAGAAACTTATATTTATACTCATATGTGGAGGTTAAATCACCCTCTCTGGGCTGAATTGTCTTTGGCAGGGCCAACTTGTGTGAGGAGGCTTATTTTCATTGTCTTGAATCAAAATAAATTATTTTACATGGTACACCTTACCAAATGGGTCTTATATACATGACATTGACTCTTTTGGATCATGACAATAAATCTTATGACATGAAAAACCATAGAATCATGAAGAACATGCTTTATATATGTTAGATACCTATACCAATAGGTTTCATTTTTCATGATTGGCAAGGGAAGTGCCAATATGATCTACTTTGGTGATGCAAAGATCTCATATTCTTGTGGAGGAAATATACTTGTTTTGATTGATGCTGCTCTACTTCTGGATGGGTGATCCAACAGCCTAAGCTGGGTCATGCCATGTTTCAATTTTTTTTGTTGTAGATTAGAGAAAGAGACCTGTCCAAACAGCTCAATCTTGGTAGGTAAAGTAGATAGATAGAGGAAAAAGGTTCCCAACTGCATAATCTGGGGGCTTGGAAGAAATAAGGGTAGCTTTAGACAGAGAATCAAATGAAAAGGCCAAAAGAAAGAAAAGGCATAAAAAGGGTTTGCAAATCTAAGTACACCCTCCTTGGAGTAACAAAAAATGCTAGGAAATAGAGTAGGTAGGTAGAGGGGGTTGCAGAAAGCTTGGTCCATGGCATTTCACTAGCCTAAAGGAAAGGTAAAAAACATGATGCCAGTGAAGATGTCCTATTCACAGCAGTGTTACAACAACTTAATGAAGCATGTCTAACTTCCAGTTTTCCCCATCACATTCATGACTAACATCCCTATGCCACCCATGTACACAAAGAAAATCAAAGTCTTTTGTTGGTTCTAAGTTTCTTCAAAAGCCACATTTCTTGTGCAAACATTCTTTTCATTTTGATCTACTTCCTAAAAACTAAGTTGATTTCATAAAAAATTAGTATTCCCCCCCATCCACCTCTTTCATTCATATTAACTACTAACTTATTACTATCTAACTCCCTATACCCCCTATTCCCCTATTACTATGTAAAACCTGGAAAAAACCCAAAAATCTATGTATCCCCTTCCCTAAGCATTATAGCTGTATGTATGACTCTGAAGGTCTTCATGCGCTAAAAAACATTTGAGCGCAACCCATAGAGCGCCAAAGAAATTAATCCTAGGGATTAATCCGAGATTTGCTCGGGTTAATAGCCTTAAACCCACTTTGTTAATAAACCTTTGCAAAAACCCATTTAACCCGCAAATGCTGAAACAACCCGGAAAACCCACTTTTCCAAAGTTTCCACCAGGTGCAAATTTCAAAAGAAAATAATATTTTATTCTCCCCATAGTCAAATATTGCCAGCGCACCTTATCGTTCCGTCGACCGTCGGATCTGGGCCCTCCCATCCGACGGCCCACATCATATCGGACGGGCATCAGCGCCCGAAATTTACCTTCCGAGAAACTGTCAGAGGGTTACGTTAGGCCTCTGCCATGCATCGCCCCCTGGAGTCTCTCGGAGTGCCCTCTAACAATACCGCGACCGTATAGATGGCAGTCCGAGAAAACCTGCTTACCACTCTGCTAAACCGCCTGCCCAGGCCATCGCCACAGCCCGCCCACGTCACGTCCGCTTGGCACCCTGTCAGCACCCCCGACCGCCAGCGCTCCTGCGTCTCTGCCACCTATGCAATCCCCGTGGACTACTCACAGACTGCCACATCACCCAATGACGTCATGCTGACGTCACCCGACCCTGACCCCACCTGATGACGTCATGCTGACGTCATCCAAAAAGCGCGCCAATGAGCCAAAAGCCCATATTCAGCCGTTTTTTCGCATTTTTTCTCAATTTTCACTGAAAGAACTATTGCTCTCCTCTGCATGAGAATTACGTCCACTGCCCTCAACCTGCTGAAATCGACCTGAAGAACGTTGCCGCCTACAACCCACCTGGACTTGTCACCATTACCGGCAATTCACCAGGTATTTACCAGAGCATCCTTTCAGAGCTAAGTTATGTCCATGTTTCTCCAAAACTGAATTCATAAGAGTAAAACAACCTGTTTTCACCAGCAAATCCTCGGAAAAACAAGTATTCCTCACAGGTGCAGGGCTGAATTTCACCTGCTGAACCCATATATAGCCACCCTTCCCCAAATTCCCACTCTGTCCGCGCATTCGTGGACTGTAAACCTAAACAGCATAATTCACCAGGAAAACAGAGTTGCCTGCTCCTGCAATCCATCAAGTTACTCTTGTTAAGAATTCTGCACCATTGTCACACCTCATTTACCCTTACAATTGGCTTGACTTCTGCAAAATTAGCCCTCTGTGGTCTCCTGCCCGCTAAAACCAGTTCAGCACCAAGTCATAACTACTGCTTAGCCATGGAGACACCAATAGTCCTGAATGTTCAACCTCTGAATGCCCCACACAGAGAGCTAGAGTGGAAAGCCCTAGGTGATAAAGATTACCAGATGTTAGACTCCATGCCTATGACAGCCAAGTCTAATATTCACCTAATGAATGAATTAAAAGCCCAACATCTCAGTGGGGCTGACACCTTAAGAATTTGGGATTCCCACATACCCATTTACAACCTCCCTCAAGTCAATGTCCTCCCAGACTTGATAAAGCAATGCATGTCCAGCTATGACCCCAATCACAGAGCCGTCCTCAGCCCCTCAGGCTCTGTATTGTTCCATATCACCCCTGAGGCCATCAATGAAATGCTACACTTTCATACTACAAAGCCCCTAACTCCTCTCTCCCTCCAGGACTTGATAACAAAAGGGGGCAACTTGTCCAGGGATCAGATATCCAGGGTTAACCAATTGTTTATTCAGCCTGAGTATCAATCTATGACTGCTCCCCTTCCCATAGCATATCCATATCATAATGAGCTGGGAAAAATGATGTTAGATTTGATCAGTTACATCCTGGGTTATGGGACATATGAGGATGTGGATGAAACCATCATAGCAATGCTGTCCATTTTCTCCCCAGGGATGCCTCGTGCTGTACATTATGACTTTGCTACTTTTATTGCCAATAAGATTCATGAGCAATTAATGAATCTGGAAAGGGAAAAGGTGTTTAAATACACCAGGTACATATATCATTTATTCTTATTCTATCAACCTGATGCCTTCCCTGTTCCTCTAAAGAAGCTAGCTGCCCAGGGATGCCCAAGGTCAGTTGTGTTTTGGACTTCAGTTTGCCATCTTCTGCCTTATTCACCCTACACCTACTGTGAATTTATTGATCTATTCATTCATCCAGCCATGACCTTGTTGTTGGGTGCCCCTCCCCCAAGATTGACAGATGAAATGCAGAGAATCCTTCAACTCTCAAAGGCATACAACATTGGTGATTGGTACTTCTACCAATACCATACAGTAATCAGAGTATATGGCTGTGAGCTGAATCCCTATAGGTTGCCAAAATATGTACCTATGAGACTCTTTTCCCTAGAGTGTTTCAGGCAGTTTGGAAATGCTGACTTTGTCCATTTCCAAAGCAAAAACAAAAAGGTGCAACTAAAGGTGAGGAATCAGTTGGGCCCCTTCTTGTACAATAAGAAGGAGGAAGGATGGAAGGAAGTTGAGAGGATCCTAGAGACCCTCAGACTTCAAACCAGTTTCAAGTGGGTGCCTTATGATCCTAATCACTTCATTTCCCTTAGGAGAATAAACTATAAATTGGGGGCCTATGTTCATGTGAAACTACCTCATGTTGAGAAGTATGCCAATGCCCTAAGCTGGAAAGAAGGCACCTTAGAAGAGCCAATTGGTCAAGAAGAAATGCTAAGAAGAGAAACAAGCAAACTTGAGAAAGAGGCTGACTTGGAATCTTGTGGGCAGGTTTCTTCCTCATATCCAAGACAAATTGGAGCAGCTGCCTCATCATCCACAGCCCCGCAGCAAGTAGCAGAAATTGTCCAACAGGAAACGAATAAAGATAAGGGCAAACAGGTGGAGCAGGAACAATCACCTCCTAGAACACAACAACAAACAGAGCAGCAAGTAGAAAAGGAGGTTGAACATCAACAAGAATAGCAAGAAAAATAGCAAGAAGAGGGGTAGCCTACGCAGCAAGAACAAATGGCTGAGGCCCCAGCACCTACTGAGCAACAGGCTCAACAGAACATGCCATCTGGGCAAGAGAAGACAATGGAGACCTCAGTGCTCCAAACTCCACAAAAGGTGGAAAAAGGAAATAAGAGGGACAGAGAGCAGGAGACTCCCCTTACAACGTCCACAAATCAAGGGGAGAAAAGGTAGAGATTAAATCCCCTCTCTGAAGAAGAAATGCCTATGGGGCAATCAGTGATAATGGGCCCAGCAAGCATGGAGGTGTCAGCTAGTTCCTTTCAGCAGGAACAAGAGAGAAATCTTGGAGGAGAGGTCAGCTCCTCAAGCCATCAAAAGAGACCCGAGGTAAGCATCAAGCAACAGTTCACCGATATCAAGAGGAGAAATGAGCCACTCAGGCTCCAAATCTACAATCAGTTACTAAAGATGGCCCCCACAAATCAACAGAGGCTGATGTCAGCATATGACATCTCAGAAGGAAAAATGACCATGTGTCATTTCATGCCTACCGCGGTGCAGCCACAGTCAGCTGCAGACTACATAAGAACCAACCTGAAGGTTCTAGCAAAAGACATTCACCCTATGGACCAGATAGAACTTCATAAGCAAACGGGTGAAATGGTCTATGCAACATTGGCAGACAAAACAATGTTGGCAAAAACGCTGGAAAACAGCCTAAATAATACAACTGCCCAACTAGAGTTGGAGAAAGCATCTTCCTTGGCCAAAGACAACAGGATTAAGTCTTTGGAAGATATAATTATAGAGCTGGGGCATGACCCCAAGGATCCCAAAGCCATACAATCACTGCTGAAGATAAGGGACGCAGACCTGGCAGCCCTGAGAAAGAAGGTGAAGCTCCCAGCAACTATTCACCCCCAAACAGATGAGGTTTCTCAGCAGAAGCAAGAACAAGAGATAGCTACATTGTTGGTAGCACTGCACAAGCAACTAGTGCAGACAGAAGGGAGACTAGAAGACACCGAGGCTGCACTGCAGGCAACCCTACAACAGAAAGAGGGAGGCCAAACTTCTCAGCCCCCTCCAGAGGTTATTAACCTTGAGGAGCCTCCAAAGATCACTCCTCCTCCCACAGAAGCAGCAACAACAACAAAAGCACGATCAACATCAACAGCAGCAGCGTCTACAGAGCAGGCTCTAAGCCTGGACATGCAAAAATTGTTAAATGAGGTCCAGGCCCTAGAGGCCCAGATGACAGAACTGAATGGAGCCAAGGATGAGTTGGCCAAGCTAAATGAGAAATATGATAAATCAAAGTAGAATGTGGCTGAGAAAGGGAGAGAAATAAAAACTCTCAAGGAAAGGATAAAAGAGCTGGAGAAGGAGCTCACCCTTGACAAAGTGGTGGCTGAGATCAGAAGAGTTTTGTGGACCCACATTGGCCAATCAATAACGGACCAATGGAAATACATTGAAACCATTCATGAGCAAATGGAGCTCATAGGCAAAGCACAAAGGGAAGTGCATAGAGCAAGGGCATCTCTAGGCAGTATGCCTGAGGTAGCCAGCAGAATGATCAATGTGCTCAATAACCGGACAGCTCCTCAGCTAGCAGCAATTGGGATATCCAACAGGACAGAGACTATCCAGCTAATCAAGAGGGTCCTCACACTGAAAAGCCTGGTGCAGACATTGGACAGAAGAAGTCAGGACATGCAAACAGAGGTAAACAGGTTCATGGACAAATTTGCAGCATTACAGGGCAGAGGTCTCCCCAGCTTGCTCAACAGTGCAGGAAAACTTCTATCACATGAAGTTTATGCAAAGAGGGTGAACACATTTGCCACCAATCAGATCAGTCAAGGATCAAGCAGCTCACAGGAAACAGGGCCAGCATCTGGGCAAAGTCTCTATGACAAAGTAGAGACTTTGTTTTTTATCATGAATGAGATTAGCCATCTGTTTGAAGTGCCTCCGAACTTTTACAAATACACAGAGGCAGATGAGACCATGGATGCAATTTTGAGGCATCAATTGCCTACGCAGGATTGGTGGGCCTCCATGATACAATTATTATTATAAACAAGAGGCTTTATCTGAATTTTGTCATCAAAATATATAAGTCATCACCTTCAGAAAGTTTGATACACATACTATGACAGAAAGGTGGAATGAGCCACCTCAGCATGAAAATTCAACCACCAAAAACAGCAACGACAGCCACAGGTAGCAGGGCTGAGAAAAAGCTTCAGAATGACAGAGCATAAAGACACATCATTCACATTAGTCAGCATTAAAGCAGAAACGCTTAACTGACTCACTCTCTTCCAAAGGTCAAGAAGAGGCCTGACAGCATTAAAGACCATTTATCTTACACTCAGACTAGCGATAACTTTCTTATCTGATATTTGTAAAGTTGGTGAGCACAGTTAATGTATCAAATGACTCAGCATTGAGATATTTTGTAAAACCTATTGTATATATTCCCCCTCGCATACACTTCCAAGGGGTTGGTGTATTATTATTTGTTGGTTATTTCTCTTATGAAGAACTGAGAACTCGACTGTAACTTTCAGAAGGATGTGATAAATAAAGCTTGGAGTTTACAGGAATTGAGTCTTACTGGTGCATGTTGTGATTGGAACCATTGAATGCTACAGGATTCTAGTGCTATGACTTGATATAATAAGTGTTTCTCTATCTCTATTAATTTTTTTGTTTTTTTGTTTTAACTCATCCCTCTCATATGTTGTTCTGAATCTAGGAAAGAAAGAAAAAGAATAGCTCAGGATTTGTCCATGGAGACACCCTGATCTCAATCTAACTTCACTGTAAATGTTTTTCATAACTTTCAGCTATTTAAATTGGAATTCTTAATTGCTCCAATAAGCTCTGAATACCTCACAGTCAGGTAATTCATTTATGCTACTAAGTAGAGATTATAGTTCAAATTAATATCACACTGTCGGTAACTCCATATCCCATTGTTTCACTCACTAAATTGGAAATTATATTAACAATAGCCATCTAGCCTTGCAGCAAAACTTTCTCCATCACAGGCACCAGAACTATCTCACTTTTCTGACTCCATATGCCCAATGGATTAGCATCTTCTGAACTCTTCATGCCCTTCTTACAACAAAATTTCATCAACCAAAGTCTCAAACAGGAAACTGAAACTTTAAACTAGCCTAAAATACTCACAAAGCATATCTGAAACTTAAAGAGAGAGCCCTGTTTGATTATAGATAGGCTAGGATCTATAATCCAAAGGTTGGTTAGTGGTTACCCTAGCCGTATTCCCTTGGGAGTCATAGGGAACAACCTGGGTGTTAACATAAATGGCGACTCCACTGGGGACAACCTCAGGATTTTCCAATTACTGTATATTCCCTAAAGCTACAGGTGAAGCCTGAAAGTTAGCTAGGAAGCCTTCAAAACTGTTTCTGTTTTGCATTAACAAGTTTACATAAAAGCTGCTTCAGTCTATCTTCATACTAGCTTTAGGACATACACAGCCATTCCAAAATCTTGTCTAGCCCTTGCAGATACAAGAAAATCCTAAAAAACTTAAAAAACAATTCAGAAGCTGGCTCCCAAGAAGAATCAACGGTATACAAGGTCCAACCCTGACCCTAAACCACCAACTGTTTTGGAAAATCCTAACACAATCCCTAAAAACATTCGGAAGCAACAAAAACAGGAAAATCCTTCTGACTTGAGCCCTGAGACAGTCTACCTTAACCCCGTTCTCACTCTAATCAAAGTGCTATTCCGCTCTACCCCTGGTTCCCCTAGTTCACCATCCACATCTCAAAGCCCCCCTTTCACCCCTGCATCCACTTCACATGTTCCCTTGACCAACACTGTAGTCTCTGCCATACCTGCTACCCATATTGTCCACATACTTCCTGTTGTCCCGGTTATCCCTATCAACCCTATAAATCCTGCAAATATGGCCAATAGATATGCACCCCTGCAGTTACCTGCTAATGTTGCAGCTCTGCCTCATGACTACCAATCCAAAATCTCATACTTTGACTCCACTGGCCCTTTCACAGCCATCTAGCATGCTAGAAGGATGCAAGATCATTTTGAGAACTATGAAATTGATGATGACAGTGTAAGAATGAGAATTTTTGTTCAGAGCCTGACAGGGGATGTAAGAACCTGGTTTAGATCACTCATTGCAAATACCATAACAACTCCTGATGAGCTTTACCATGCCTTTACTAATAGATGGGAAAAGAAAAAAGATCCTTTGCACATACTAGGTGAATATGATACAATCAAGCGGGGCCTTCAGGAAACCGTTTTGGAGTATTGTGCAAGATTCAACAATGTATACAACACAATACCCCAGAATTTGAGACCTCCCCCTGATTTAGCATTGTACAAATTTCCTGATGGTTTTGACCCTGATATGGCATATCAGTTGAAGGAAAGAGCCCCTGAAACCCTTGAGAATGCACAAAAGGTTGCTGTCACAGTTGAGGCTAACCTAATTGCCAAGAGGAACAGGGCAAGGTTGGAAAAGAGAGTCACCTTCAAAGAGGAGCCCTCAGCCTTTGACCAGAAACTGGATGCAATACTCACTAGTATGAAGAGGTTGGGTGACAGAGTAGAATCTGTGGAGAGAAAGTCATCATGGGAAGCACCACAAAATAACCCTATCAGGAATCCAAATTTCAGGAGAAATCAAAACCCAAACGTTGGCAAGACCAGTTCTGATCCAGAGATCAGGCCTCCTTTCCAGGAAAACTATACTGAAGCATCCACTTCAATGAGCAAGTAGATGACACCCACATTAACCTAATGGGCCTAAATGATGAGCAGCAAGTTTTCCTGAGTCATGAAGATCACGAGGAGGGTGACATTAAACACTTCCAAACCAAGTCAGGTGAGTCATTTGACTTTAAACAAGGTTATGACACAGCTGTTTATGAAGTTCGCAAGCAATACAAGCTACAAAGCAGAACTGTAAATGTAACACAGCCTGAAAAGGCAAAGGGTAGCCTGCAGCCTATAAAGGCCATAGTTACAGAACCACATGACAAAACTGATTCAGTTACAAATGAAATAACCGTTGAAGAAGTAACTGAAATATTCCCCTCAAAACAAAAGCCAACGACTGCACCACCTTTGCAGCCTGATCCAAGTAATAATCCTCAAGAGATGAGTAACAAGGACAAGTCCCAAGAACTAGACAAGAATCAAGAGGGAAACTTAATAAACAAAGAAAAGGTTGTCACCCACAATACCAAGATCCAATTTGAAAAACCTTTTGACTTAGAAGCTGAAATTGGCAAATTGAAGATAGTTATTCCTCTTTCAGAATTAGCCAAGCATGACATCTACAAACAACAAATCAAGAACTCTCTTCAACTTACTCGTAATAAAGATAATTTCAATGTGTTAGATGATACCCCAGAATTGCTTTTTGGTCCAGAGGTTGATGGAAAGACAGCAGTTACAGGGATCCCTACGCCTTTTTCTATGTTCAGCTTGCATGTTCATGAACAAGATTACTACATAATGCATCTGTTTGATTTCAGGCGCCTCTCACAACCCTTATGCCTAAATCAGTGATGGAGAGGCTCAAACCTGGACATTAACAAGACCCTTTATAAGGACCTATTTTCATTTGACTCCAGCCAGTAAAAATGCTTTAGGCTTAATTTAAAGATCTTTGGTGTTGTCACTGGTCTTAGTACCCAATAAAACAATTCTGATGGATGTTGTAGTTGCTGATATCCCACCCAAATATGGAATGTTGTTAATCAAGATCATGGGGGGCTAAACTCCAAGGCTTCCCTAACATTAGGACATGTCATATGCCACCATATTACACGTCTTTGCGTCAACCCAAGGCTATATAGAGAGTCACTAATGAAATACATGGTCAGCAGTGAAGACAAGCCTCAAAACTTTCCCATATATGCTGTTCATTCTGACATAGACTCCTATATTCTCTTCAATGACAATACAGGTCCCACAAATGATGAAGAAATCCAGCCAATCAAATAAGATCAGCATATAAATGAAGAAACTCCTGATCTAAAAATACTGGTTGAGGAGTCAACAAACAAAAATGTTCAAAAAAACAAACCAAATGTAAGCCAAGATCTCAAATTGTTGATGCCAAGTCCCACTACAGTTGACAATCCTCCCCTAAATCAAGAAGTCCTCTGGTTTCTTGAATTCGATTGGTCAGTAAACAAATTTGGGGCAGGGGCAGGGGTTTGGATACATAACAAACAAAACAATCATGCAAAGGGCCGAGCCTATAGGTTAAACTTCAGGTGCACCAACAATATGGCTGAATATGAAGCTCTCTTATTAGGCCTTAAACTAGTAAAATCCTTACAGGCCATAAAGGTTTCAATCCTAGTAGACTCAGACCTAATCATCCAACAAGTAAAAGGAAACTTTGTCACTAATGGCAAAAGACTGAGATCTTATAGGTCTGCTGCTGCTGAAATACTAAATTCCTTCACAGAATTCCAAATAACCAAAATTCCTAGAACCCATAACCTGCATGCTCATAGTTTGGCCACATTTGCAAGCACTTGCAAACTACCTTTTGAACCCCAGCATTGCTTCGCAGCTGAGGTAAAACACAGACCTTATGTCCCAAACGATGCTAAGGATTGGCAAGTGTTTGAGGATGATACACAAATAAACAATTTCTTAACTCTGCAGCAAGAGTTTTCAGGACTGAACATTGATACAGAGGCTGCAAGTGATTCACAAACACTAGCTGAACAACACCAAACAAACATCTCACTCGAAATAGCAAATCAAAAACTTTGTCCAACAAACTTTGACCAGGAGAAAATGCAAGAACTTGAACAAGTTCAGGGTGAGGAAATAGCTGATACCGAAACTGAAGTTATACAATGGAAAGACAATTTTCTTCCAACAGGCCTAACTCCATTAGAGGACATTTTTGACTCAAATGATGTCCCTAGAAAACCAAAATTGCAACCCCTTAATGCTGCCATTGAAGAGTGCAACATTGGAACTGTTGAAAAGCCTAAGATAATTAAATTATCTGCATCTTTACCACCTGATCAAAAGCCTAAATACATTGACCTCTTTAAAGAATTCCAAGATGTCTTTGCATGGAGTTATGAAGATTTGAAATCCTATGATACCTCCATTATTCAACATACTATCCCTCTTAAGCCAAATCAGAAACCTTTTAAACAGAAATTGAGGAGGATCAATCCTATGCTTCTCCCTTCAATGGAAAAGGAGGTACAAAAAATGTTTAAAGCTGGCATAATAACACCAATCAGATTCTCAGAATGGATCTCAAATTTGGTCCCTACAAGAAAGAAAACTGGTGAAATATGTTGAGATTGCAACAAGATGATGGAGGTTAGTGAAAAGAGTCGCCTTCACTAAGTGGGCCCGCAGGCTATTTTTGGCGCAAGTCTATTTTTAGACTATGTCTATTTTTAGACATATGGATCATGTTTATGGATTGCAGGTT